>JAQFYM010000972.1:0-43561 GCA_034694785.1 Agrenia bidenticulata
TCTAAATCAAAATCGCTCGATTAGTTTTGGAAATAACGATTTTTAAAGACTCGAACAATGGCCTGGGACACCCTGTACAGTCTAACGCTATTTGGGTCAAAATTAAAGGATGAGTAGACTAACGATTTCATTTTGAATCCCTACTTGTTGCTATTCTCAATTAAAAAATAAATAAATCAGCGTTAAATTTCCAACGATTCGACGATTCCCGACAAAATTCTTCCAAGTTCCTAACTAATTAATAATTGTCATATGGACGAGATTTCATTTGAAATCGGTATAAAATAATTCACAAAGTCACTCACAACTTTAGTTTACAGAACATTGTGGAAAATAAGGAAAAGTTAAGTTAATTCCAGAAAAACTTTGATTTATTATAATTCCTGATAATTACTGATAATCAGATTTGATGCATTCCAAAAATAAAAGAAAACACCACCCAACATGTCAATAAGACCAAAACAAAGCCATTGACAGGTGTGACCTATCTTGTCGATAATATTAATGACAAACCCATACAGGGCTCGAATAGTTAAATAGCTAAAATGACTTCCTGTAAACTTTTTGATTGCTGTCGTTACATGGAAAACGATAGAGGAGCTGTTGTATTCGACTCTCAATTGTTATTTCCGATTGTATGCTAATCTGTGGCCTACTCTGTGTGCTACCCATCTCAATGAATTCTGTTTTATTCACTAATTACTAGATTATTCAACTAATTAGGCAAGATAATAAACTCAACATTGAGTTGGCTCTCCAGGTGTGTAGATCAAAGAAGAGTCAGACAAAGATTGTACACTCCACACTCCACATTCACTGCCAAATTGGTAATCTCAAACTCACCGAAAAGTTAAGGGAAAGTTACAAAATGAACAAATTCACAACATACACCTTTGCATTTGCACTTTTGGCCCTTCAGGTACGGAAAATATTTTTTTTAACGATTGATAAGAAATTACTATTAAATTTTCAGTTAGAATCAGTTAGATACGGTCTTTAATCGATTTTAGGTTATCATCACTAATGGGGCTGATCCGGTGACACCGACGAAGGTAATTAGCAATTAGGCCATAGTAGCTGTGAAACATCTTTTTTCATAAAAGTTCCTTGAAATCTAATTGATATCAAGTATTAAACCATTTATAAAAATGCCATTAGGCCGCTGCGGCTACTACAACGGCACCAACAACGAGCACGACAGAAGCCTCTTCTCTTCCTCAACGAATTCGAGACTCGATCTACAATGGAATCCGAAACTTTGGTAATGCAGTTCGATTCGTCCCAGCCACATTGTCCGACCTCTTCAGAAATGTAAGCAGGACGACTTCGGATGCTCTAAGACGAAATACGACAGTGGTCCTTATTGTCGAAAATGCCACCTCGACTGCCGCACCTCTGGTAACTCCGTCTAAAACATCCTACTAAAGAAGATCAATTCTAGACAGACCTGTTCGGATTTTGAATGATGGAAAGATTTTAGGATAAATACAAAGCTTATAATTTAGTTGAGAAAAATTACATTTCATGCCCAAATGGCTGATTTATTTTAGTAAAAATTAATGATAAATTTCAATTGGATATTGGATATGATTTTAAAGATAATAAAAAGTTTATATTAAGTAATAATAATAATTATAATAGGTAAAAATATACGTCCTACACAACCATTTAAAATAATTTTAGTGGCATAAGAAATCGAACCCCTTCGTGACCCCGTGGGGAGGCCCTTACTCACCCCAGTGACCTTTTTCTTCGTCGTCTCTTCCTCCCCTTGAGTTTCTCTGCTTCTTCTGATGAAGATGGAGGCAGGCCTTCACACTCCCCTGGATTGTGTATTTTTAAAGCATCTGAAATTGAAAGTGTAAATTTATCAGTACAATATAAACCAGTCCGAAAAAGTCTAAATCGATGCCCCCCCCCTCCCCAGACTTACTTAGGTAACACGCATTCGCACATTCATAATGACATTTACTAACAAAGGAGATAGCCAGCATTGTCACATCTTGAATATAAGAGCAGACGGGGTCATTCATGTCCCCATCGGAACACAGGGCAGGACACTGTCCGATTAAAAAACACACCATTGCTTATTAGTAACAATTAAATATTACGCTATGAGTTCAGAGTGCAGATTGGATTTAAAAAAACTTGCATCAGGGTCACAGTTCCAGTATCTCTGTCCAAAAGTACTCCGGATGAGGAACGAGTAGATGAATATGGAAGTCTTGACAAAACTACAAGGTCCTATACCGAAGCTCATGTCAATCCTATCAACGTTGAAATGCAAAAATGTTTTGAATCGTTTCCATCGGCTTGAAAATCTCAACTCTGTGTTCCTCGTCCAAACCCCCTCGACCAAGTACGGTGCCCAACAATGTGCAATCATAAGATTAGCCCATGATTGTACACGTATGCATTATTCCATCACGTTCATTCCTCACAATCTCGCCTATTACAAAACAACAAAGTATGATAAGGGACTACAGTCCACAGATATATGAAGAAAGGAGCTTACAGTCGGATTCTTAAGATTTTATTATGTCCAAGTTCCCGGAATGAATGGGAAAGTCAAGTCAATGGTTAGTGACCAGCAGTAGACTATAGAGATTCCGATGCTCCGGTTTCTAGTTCTCCAAATCACAAATGTCTCAGAGATTCGTCGATCACGCAAAGCTTATAGTTTAGCTGACTCAGACAGATTGTGTTGCGAGGTGTAGTTGAATTTAGAATAAGACGGAAATTCTTTCAATATATTATGAAACATGAAATTTGATACTTATGGATGGATTGGCACATAACTAACTACACCTGTTCATGCCAGATAACAGATATACCAAACGACCGTAGAAATATTTATATGGCCCTGTGCCAGGTTTTTAAGGAAAAAGCCCTGGCTCTACGAGCTTCTTGAAGGTAAATAATTAAATCTAATTAATTTTCTCCATTGTCATATTTGTATGAGTTGCATGTGGACATGGGCGCTTTGTAGTTGTCTAATTGTCTAGTTGTCATTTCGTCATCAAAAGGCCGAGGGTTAGTATGTCATTATTAGCGTCAGCCTTTTGACTAGGTGCAATGGGCATTCACATGGCGATACATATGTTTATGTCCAGATGAAAAATTATTTGACCCAAGAGGCCAGTGCGGGGTCATTAGTTCGTAAACAGATATAGGAGATAACTATACATCACTTGCTTTCTTTAAACTACTTTAAAGGTGATGATAGGTGGTCTAGTAATTGTTGTGGCTTGTTTGTTTCGCAACCATCTGAGCTTTTGACTATTGAGCCCAACGTCAGTGAACTTTTCTGAAGGGCCAAGCAATCTTGAGATGGATCTGTGTGTGCTGTCTGACTGCTGTGTAGTTAATTTCTGAAATGGGAAACGACAGCCCACTGACACGGGCTTAACAGCCAAGTGAGCCAACCACAAAGGTCAGAGACCCGCAGGGGTACTGTGAGAAACTAAAACGCTTGTTATAAATGTGGCAAATTCAAATTAATGTTTTGATTTCACTTTCACTCTAGCAATTAAGATTTTATTATTCAGTCATGTTTTGCAGCCCTTACTTGCAATCTTCCAACCTTCTTATCCAACCGTTTCAAGGACATAAGATATTTTCAGACACTGGTAAGTGTGGTAAGTAAGAATTTCCATTGTCTACAGTCAGACACAGTTTGGTAAAGGAGGTTAGTTTCATTTTGTATTTATTTGATTGCAGATATGGTATTTAAATACTACTTGCAGTCCTTGCTCAATGGACCGCTTACAACGCTTATAAATCATAAACCGGAATGCGTTCCTTTCTTAGACACAGTAGATACAAGAGTAAATATTAAGATTTGTGATCTCCTCATCTTTACATCAAATCAAGGCATGATGATTTACATGTGTTCAATTTTATACAGATTCTGAAAGTTCCTGACTACTACGATGTGGTTAAAAATCCCATGCACCTTTACAAAGTACGCGAAAAGCTTGACGATTTCGCATACACAGACCCTTGGGACTTCATTGCAGATGTTTATGTAATTTGGGACAACGCATGGCTGTACAATAAGAAGTCAACCAAGACATACCGTTCGGCCACGAAGGTAATATTTTTTAAAAAAATACAAAAGGAAATGTTGGAAGTTTGACACTATTGACACAACACCTTGAATTTCAGCTTGCTGAAGTGTTCGACTCTGAAATAGAGCCGGTGATGATCTCCTTAGGGTACTGTTGTGGAAAACGATACACCTTCTATGCGGTTCCTATATCTTGTTTCGGCAAAGAATTTTGTCAAATTGAAAGGGATACAAAATATTATTCATATATTAATACGTAAGAATATGAAAATTTATAAATAATTATTGAGACCGATGAGATTTACAGATTGTGTGTTATTTCAGATATTTCTATTGCGAAAAATGTTTCGACTCTGTTATACAAGATTTTGTGAGTATTTGGATAGAAAGTGAATTGTCTATAAAGTAAGCTTTAATTTCGTTATAATTTTAAATGCTAAGTTACAATCAATGCATATCTAATTGCTGTTAGAACCGTCCAGAAGACGCTATTTGATGTTGGATTCAATGATGCCACAGAATTAGAGCCCATGGTGAAATGCAGAGACTGTGAGAAAAAATATCACGAAATTTGCGTTCTTCGTTCTACAAATATCTTCCCGAACTCGTAAGTGTGCCCTAAAATTAATTGTATCATATTTTACTATTTTAGTGGTAGATCCGTATATTATGGATCAAGGATACTATCGCATTTTAGGTACGTATGCAACAGTTGTCTGAAAGCAAATGGGAAGATTAGAAGCGTTAATGCGTGGACAGCCAAGAGTCTTCCTCGTACTGAACTTAGTGAATGCATCGAAGCTCGAGTGAACAACTTTCTGAGGGAACACGGCTGTCTGCAAGTCTGTGATGTCGTTATAAGAGTTTTGTCAGCATCCGATAAAACTGTCACAATTTTTCCTAAAATGAAAAAAAGATATGTCGAAACAGGAAGAGTTAATCCACCATTTCCATACAGGTAAAAAATACAAAATCCCGAAGTAAATGCTCGTTGCCTTACCTTATGAGTATGAGTGTTTCATTCGCTGTCACTTCTCTTTGATCAGGCTTAAAACTATATACGCATTCCAAGTAATTGATGGACTCGAAGTGTGCTTTTTCGGAATGCAAGTTCAAGAGTACGGATCAGACTGCCCGCCACCGAATACAGGAAGAGTTTATATTTCGTATTTAGACTCAGTTACTTTTTTCCGTCCTCGGGAGCACCGCACTGGGGTATATCATGAAATTCTTCTAGGATATTTAGAGTCTGTAAAAGGTTTGGGATATACGACGGCTCATCTTTGGGCTTGTCCTCCTGCAGACGGAGTCGACTATATGTTTTATTGTCATCCTCCTGATCAGAAATTGCCTAATGGGAAGAGACTGCAGGATTGGTACACAAAGCTGCTGATGAAAGGAGTCAAACAAAATATTGTTCTGAGCTTCAAGGTATCGTACCCGTTAATTCAGACAATTCAGTATGTTATTCATGAACTTTTGATAATA
Organism: Agrenia bidenticulata; assembly: GCA_034694785.1. Taxonomy (NCBI): domain Eukaryota; kingdom Metazoa; phylum Arthropoda; class Collembola; order Entomobryomorpha; family Isotomidae; genus Agrenia; species Agrenia bidenticulata. The sequence goes on from JAQFYM010000972.1 coordinate 5,558, forward strand.
TATTTCAATGATGATGATGAATTGTGTTTTTAAGAACCTAATGGAATATGCGGTGGAACAAAACCTTTCGTATTTTTATGAACTTCCATATTTTGAGGGAGATTATTGGCCTTCTGGCATTGAAGAATTTATTGAAGAGTTTGATAAGGAAACTGAAGCTGAAAAAGTGCCTGGAAACCAAACAATATCGAAGATTAAACCAAGTAAAACTAGAATTGATAGGAAAGTAATGTCGGTTCTCAATGGGGATGAAGTTTCAATAATGTTCCGGACAACATTGATTGCACGCAAGCAACTGTTTTTTGTGATCCTGCTCCAATCAGTGAAATCTGGAATTTGTCCTGACGTAAGTCAATTTATAATCTAAATCATCTATTCTAAATTTTTTGGCAGCATTCAATACGATTATACTTAGTATACTTATACTTATACTGTAGCAAATTATAGATCCAGACCCTTTGATTAAATGTGACCTCATGGACGGGAGAGATCGATTCTTAACTCTTGCACGCGAGAATCATTTTGAGTTCTCCACACTCCGACGAGCGAAGTTTTCAACAATGGTAATGCTGTATGAGTTGCATCATCCTAACCGAGACCAATATACACTGACTTGTAATGAATGTGGTGTATACATGAAAAATGGGTGAGCTTAACCTGACAATCTTAAGGGAAAAATTAGTTTTTTTTTTTTTTTTTTTTTTTAAATTGATTTTAAATAGGTTTCACTGCCCCATATGTCCAGATTTCGATCTCTGCCTCGTTTGTTATAAAACAAACAGTCACTTGCATAACCAAAGTAGTGTGGAAATGGAAGATCAGATGCAGACAGAGAGTGTCTCTCGTACATTGATTCACGCTCTTCGATGTTGTGATAAGAATTGCAACGTTCCTATGTGCTCAAAATACAAAAAGGTACGGAATCACGTTAAGGTAGGAAATGGAGTTCTTCAATATACTATTTTATTTTTATTTCCCATGATCCTGCATGTTTGTTTTAATTTGGAATTATTATTTGATTAGAATTGCTCGAAAAAGACACAGAACAGCTGCCTCCAATGCGTTAATTTCATCCGACTCATGGTGTTTCATGCCAAGTCATGTGTTTACTGTAACGTTTCAATGTGCGAAGTTCTAAAGACGGTTCTAAGAAAGTATCAAATCGAAAAAGAGAAAAGGAAGGCTGTGCAACGCGGAAATAGCTCCCGCATGTATCTGAAATGATTATTCGGGCCAATGTTATTTGATTAAAGTTTTAATTTATTTTGTCTATTGATGACACTTCATTGTTTGTTTAGTATACAAGTTAGGAGTTAACAAATTCATGATAGACCTAAATTATATTTTAATTGACTTGTTCGGTAACTTTAAAAACTTGTATTTCTTAATAATATCACATGCAATACCTGTAAATAATATAATGTGTACATGACTAATATCTGCATCCATATCTTCGAACTAGAGCTAATCATAAGTTTGAGACTTGAGTAGTTTGGACGCACAAATAGATTCAAACTCAATTACTTCGAATTCTACTCAAATGTACTAGCTTCTAACATCTACCGAATTTAGCTTATCCGAAGGCAAATGGTCTTGTTCAGGAATATCAGTTCCTCCGTTGGGAGTTTCCTCATCAGGCTTCCGCGACGAACAATGGCCATTTCCAGTACCATTTGTCAACGGCTTTAATTCAACCACTGAGGCTTTTGTACTCGTTGCTAATTCATCCTTGGTGACCTCAGTAATTGAATAGGGCTGAGGTCCTATGAGACTAAGCAGGACTGGTAGGAACACTAATCCATGGAACAGTCCAAAGCATATCACAACCGTGAATATCTGAAACAAGAGTAAGATTCAATCATTTTGTACTACATTTAGAAGTCGTACGACAGCAATTTTTTTATAGATCGTCATACCTTAAAAAAGGATTTGAAAGCATGAGACTGAGAGTTGGCTAACAGTAAGATGGCTAAGAAGGTACTGAATCCTCCGTTGAGAACAGCAGGCCCTATACTCTTAACAGCTTCCTCGGCACGAGCAGCCCTTGACCCACCGCAAGTCATGAAGGCATGAGCTAGAGAATCAAGTAGAATAAGAATTAAGTCTCAGGTGATGTGTAAATGTTCCAGATACAGTTGAAATGAAGGGCTATTAATTAGTTACCAATATGAGCCGCGTAGTCGACGCAAAGACCCACGGCGAGGACAATGTCGATAAAAGAGATCATGTCAATAGTAAGTCCCCAGTAGTACATCATGCCCCCAACATTTACTAAAGTGAAGATGACGCAGAGTCCACAGAAGAGGCAGACGCGGATGTTGGCCAGGAGGAGGAATGTTGTGGCCAGTACACAAACAAATGAGAACACCACATTTTTGTACAGTTCAGCTGTGATCAACTGAAAAAGTTAAGGGACAATTTAGTGTCATCAGAATTTAAACATAAGAACAAACGAAAAGGTTTATTTTCATTTAGATTTTGACCCCTCTGACCTCATCAGTCTCCCAAGTGCCCATTGCCGGACTCCAAGGAATCATACGCCCTACGGTTCCCGTGTAGTAAGTCAAGTTGGCATTTGCAACGATTGATTTGACGTGGTGCATTCCAGGAATGTGCTCATGAGCTCCAGCGAACTTCTTAAATCGGAAGGGGGTCATTACCATCTACAAGTAATTACAATTTTAGCTTTTAGAAATAGCTCATCAGTTAACTAATTTTAATCAATTAACTACCTTAATTGTAGGCAAGGCATCCCCGCAGCTGAAATTTCCATCTAGCTTGAAAAATCCCCTGTGCTTGGACCCAACTGGGCTGTACAAGAACTTTCCCATGAACTTTTGAAACTTTGCTGGACTTAAGAGGGTATCGGGAATATCTGAATGGAGGATATTTTGTTAATCAAACTCTAGATTTTCGTTTATTGAAAGATAATGTTTTTAAACTTAATTCCCAATTACTTGTTCCGAAATTTTTGTTCGAGTAGGTTTTGAAGTCATCATACCAGCTGTCGAAACTGTAGATTTCATCCGAAGATTTAAACACCTCAGAGAAGCTATCGAAATCCACAAAGCTGGCTGTCCAGTTCACTTTGTCCGCGACGATAAAAGCTGGGTTACCTGTACCTGGATAGCATGATTCACGTTTGTGGATGAACAAGGCTAAATGTGAATCATCAGGAAGGAACCAAATCGGGTCGAATTCTTGCTTGAGAAAAAGATTCCCGTAAATGCTCACTCCAAGAAAAGACGCAGTGATGAGGAGTACTAAGGTCTGGAAATTGTATTATAATCATTCTTAAAGTTTTTCTATTAAAAAAAATGTATGCTAGGCTCATCAATAAAGTCTTCCAGGGTCACCAACCTTGCCAACTGTCGTAAAGACAATTTTGGTGAAGAATCCTTCAAAGTAGTCTTGAAAGTAGCTTTTTTGACTCCAGGCACTCGGGACGAAGGTATCTTCGTATTTTATCCAGAAGAAAAATCCATTCCTTCGATCTTCCAGACGCTTTTGATCCACAGCAAACCAGGCCACGAAGAAGGTGGCTTGAAGAATAAAAACAGCGATAATACCTATGGCTGCATAGATGCAGAAAGATTGGAGTCCAGGCATAATCTAAGAAAGACATTTAAATCAAGATTTTATGGTTATTGAAATCCCAAGCCAAGTTGGCTAACTCCCATCTTTCTTACCGTAGATGCCCCGACTCCGAATGCTGCAATGTCCGTGAGAGACGTCACGGTTATAGACACCCCGGCTTGTTTCAAGGCCATCCCCATCCGTTCTGGAATTGTAAGTTTACTTTGTTTGGTAAGACACGAAGGGAAGAGATTGTTCCAGCACTGCATTATCACAAACATGTCGTCGATTCCGATTCCCAGAAGCATAAAGGGTAGGATCTTGTTCACAGGGCCGTACAGGAGGAAGGAGATCGCACCGATTCCGTACGCAACTATTACAGCGAATCCAACACAAGTGATTCCAGCGATGGACAGTAAAGGCTAAACGGTTTGAAATGGAATTAATACTTTAAAATTGACTTCCAGTACCTAGTTTTAAAAAATTTAATGAAAAAAAAACTCACCCTTTGTTCAATCATGTTGAACCGACCAATCATTAGGGAGATGTAGGCAAACATCACAAAGAATCCGACGACGAGCATTAAGCCGTCGTCGAATATTAAGGCTTCCGTTATGTCACCCCAACTGGAAATAAAAATTACAGTGAGTATTGGCGAGGGAATCCCAGTAAAGAAATCACAACGCGGTCGTACCTTCGGCCATTTGAGTAATAAACTTGGACCCCGGGGGGCAGGGATCGGGACACCTTCTCCATCATTTCTGTCCACGCTTTTTCCCAAAGCCATGTGACCTCATCGGCCGTTTCGCCAGTACTAAAGTCACTTATCGCCTTCCCTTCGTCGACGGCAGTTTGGTTTATGGCCACGACCCATTTAAGTCGAATGGATTCTGCACTTATGATCTCCCCCTTTTCGTTCCTGACTATCTTGCCTCCTAGCTCAGCAGTGTAGTTGACGCTGCGACCGAATACTGGGCTGCGGATTCACAAGAGTTTCAATTGAAATGAGTTGGACAGCCTAAATATGAAATCCTATTAAATGTTCCCCAAGAAGATGTGAAATTTTACCTTATGAGCTCATGATTTATCACATGGATTATGTCCTCTTGGGTCAAATTATAAATAAGAGATCGGTTGAAAGACCAAAGCTCCGCCGGGTTGACTTCCCAGCAAGCTTCTTCTAAATTGTTAATTATTGAGCAGTAGAAATCTTCCGGTAGACTAAGTGACGGGTCGAATTCTACGTCTGTCGACATCACATTGAGTCCTGCAGAGTTCTCATTAAAAAAGTCATCGTCGAATGCTTCACCAAAGCCTGATAAGGCATTTCCGAAGAACGAAGATTCGGTCGTGTTTTCTGGAGGAGGTGGTACGGCCTCCCGTCTTTTCCGACGGAGGCTTTCATCCCCAAACTTTGTGATCGGCAACCTGGAATATGCATTAAAAGTATTGAGGGTTAATCTAACCTTCTGAATTAAAGATTATGACTAATGAGTTTGGTCGGAAATTGTGTTTTTTCTCTCGTGTGTTATAGGTTTGTTATAAGTACATACTTGAAGCAGATATCGTGCCACTTCTTGCCATCTTTGACGGAGATCAGTTCAACCCTTTCGTGCAGGTCGATAATCTAGAATAGAGAGAAAAATTCACATCATTATTCCTTATTGTTGGATTGGCCGGTGATGGTGACCTTTGGAAAGTCTAAGACAAGAAAATACGTAGTTTTTTATGTACTTGTAGATATTATTGGGAGATATTTTATTAAAGATTCGACCAATATAGAAGGTGGAATGATTTGAAACGGAGAAGATAACAATAATAATCATAATAATCATAATATACTACTGGATTGGTGGATGAACGAGAATAGTCCATGTTTCTATGATTTAACGATATTGCTTCATAATCTACGTCATTGCCCCCGTGATTGCCAAACATGATCACAGGGTCACGCATTTGCGGTCATGTAATAGCAATTGAGGGGGCTGAGTCCGGATCACGACTTTCAAACAATGACAACCTGTGCGTGTGGACCATCATGTTTTTTAACCCCTCTTGGTAAAAAAAACTTTCAAAGCTTTGAGATTGGCAGAGCAGTATTGGCAATTTTGATCAAAAATGTTATTGATGATAAAACAACTAGAAAACACTAGATAAATAGCAATTAGGTTTCGAAACGGAAAGTAGCACAGGCTGGTGGTGGTATTTAGCCCGTTTTAATTTTTTCATGGACATGGACTCGAATTGGAAATTCCAGGAGAAAAATACCAATGCAATAACAGCGAATACATAATTGTATATATTTTCATCAACACATTAGAATATTTTGGCCCATGAACCCTCATTCTACAATTTCCCAAATATCGCCGTCCAACTATCAACATCAATCAAAGTATTTGAGTATGACAAACGGACACAATAGTGACAGCATGCGTCGTTACACGACACACTTTCAGCATCATGGAACATCAAAGAACTTGAGTTCCTGCTCCTCGTTAAACTCATATATGAATAAAAGAGCATGTCATGAACCATGTTGTACAACTATGACGAGTCAAAAGACGCATTTGTAATAGAATGACTCTTCTAGATTGGACTTGACAGTGGGGGACACACAAATCCAGTATGGAATCAACAATTTACAAAATCCTCTGCGACTATAAGCCACCACGACTCTGATGTGATGACTGATCTCAACTAGCTCAAACATTTGGTACTGAGTTGAGAATAAATTCAATCCGAATCGATTATCGATCAACATTAAGCTACCTTGTATTCAATTTCAATAACATTGACATCAAAAGCCAGTGGCCTTCTCTCCTAATGAATTAAACTCGGTGCAGTCATTTCTCACTCGATTAGCACCGGTTAGCTTTAATTAAAGGGAGTTAGTTCGTTAATTATGAATTATAATTAAGGAGGAGTGTGAGGGATGGATGATAATCGAATTTTGTCACAAAAGAGAAAGAAAGAGAGGTATGGATTTTGAATGTACTTACAGCTCGCATAACCTCTGGAACGAGGACATTGTCGGCGGTGAAAATGGCAAAGCTTTCCCTCAAAGGAGTCGGGAAGTTCTTTCTCAGCCAGTCTGTGTCACTGGCGAATTTGGAGTCCCGAGGGATCCATAATTTATCGGGTCGGTTCTCCTGGGTGAAGTTTATAAATCCCAGGCCACATATGGCAGTGAAGAGAAATGCGCCGAGGATGAACTTGAAGGGATGTGTGGCGACGGTGAAGCCCCATCTGGAAATGGTAACCAAGCCGTTTAGAATTAGTTACGAGTCAATAAGAGTCAATAGTCAGAGCACTGGACAGGGTTAGGGAGTCTGAATGAATTTGGTAAGCTTACCTAGCTGATACGAATTTTTAATAGTTTTTAAGGTCTGTTAAAGTAACAGCAAAGGTCAGTGGGGGTTTAGGTTTAAGGGTCATGACTTCATGCCATTTCATCAAGAGTTTATTTCCCAATTTGTTCATTGTTGACATTCCTAATCTTCTTAGCTTTATTTGTTTTTTAAACAAGTAATTATTTTTGTATGGGCATACTAGTATGTCAAAATACTTGAATCATTATATTCAGACTGAATGTTTTGAGATGATATGAAGTTTGTCAAGTTATGTTTTTAATTTTTTTTAAACTCGAGTTGTGAATATTTGAAAGACACACGTACGTGTGTAGATTGTTGGGGGTGAGTGGAATCTATAAATTGAAATAGAATTCTAGCACCTTTGACTAAAGAATATTTAATATTGCAGAGCCTAAACTGGTTATGAAGGAAAAATCTAAATTTTCTTTAAAAAAATTTTAAAATCGATTTAACATTTGAAAAGAAATTACAAATTTTATGATATCTTGTTCTTCCACCCTGTAACTACTAATTATCTGTAGGAGGATAAAAGACTAGAGAAGATTTTGCCAAGCAATCACAATCTGAAGTGTACATCACGAGTACTAGATTCAAGGGTGGATAAGTGGTGAGAAAATCTCTGAATGGAATTTTAGTACTTGCCAGCAATTTTTATTCATACTTTTTCTCACTTGACAGCTTGAGAAAGTTGGGAACCGGCTTATAATGCTCCTCTGGCTTTGATCTACATGTCCATAAAAAAACTGGACAAATGAGAAAAAACTTGACCTCACTACCAAATCCGAAAATTGTGGGCCCTCCGTCTCATCTTCAGCCAAGACTGCTCATATTTTCTATGCAATGGCTACAACTGGCAAATAGCTAGCTCAACGAATCGGGATTCATTTATGCACTAGAAGTGTACAGGCCCGTTCATGGGCCACTATTGATAAGAAACTTTTTGAATGTCAAGGGTCCAACTTTTTGTACTGTCCAGGTTAGTCTTGTAAATCGAATGAGCGATTTAGCTTTAAACTCGGCTTAGTAGCTATGGACGTAGGGAACCAAAGAAACAGACACACATTTTAAGGGGAAATTATAGATAAGATTTAGCAAAACGAACCGACACATTGCCCCTTCTATTTGTACTGCTGTCACAAGCCCAAATGTATTTGGCATGACAAGGGGAAATGCATTATCCCGATGCATTTATATAAAAATCTCATGTCAGTTTCCATACATGTAGAAAAAAACTTTAGGGATGACTTAAAATTTTTAAATTGAATGCTTCGATATTTCTTTACAGTGAAAATGTCACCACCTGTTTTTTTTTCAAAATACATTTAAAAAAAGTTAAGCTCTTACCTGTAAAAGAACTTTTCTAATGATCCCGTGATGGCCAAACTGATCCGCTCAAGGAAAGGCTGCCTCGGTGCCTTTCTGTTTGGCAATTCTCCGCACATTTTTTGACACTCTCTGTACCTTTTTTTAAACCAGCAAGGAAGAGGATATTTAGAAAATGTTAATCAGAATAAAACTCCAAGGACACTTTGACACTAGGTATGATGATTTATAAATATGTTTAGAAATCACTGATTGTTATTAAACGTTATTTGGATTTTTTTTTAGCACAATCCTCCGGAAACTCCTTGTTTGATATGTCTGGTATTGAGAGATGTATTGAGAGATGTACTGAGAGATGTATTCTTTTATTACATTGCTCAAGGTTTGTTTTTTATTGTGTGTTCCATCCCCAGGAAAAAAAAGCTTTGAAAAAGTTTTGAAATATATTTGTATTCAACAATGTGTGAAACTTTTCTTGAAAGTTGGATGAGTAATATCTGCTAAATGTTAGAAGGAACCATGTTGGTAAGTTATTTTGATTTATTCTCCTAGATTTTATTCAGAATAATCAAAATCCCTCATGTCCAAGTTGGATCATCCAGATGTGTGTGGAATATGTGGAAAGGGAGACTCGACTGGCTGGATTGCCCCCACGGGTTTCCAACTTGTATATAAGATGAGATGGAATTTTTTCCAAAACACTTATGAGACGACGACGATGATGATATATAAATATAAGATGACGTACAGACCGAAGTTAGAAGAAAAAGCGGATAGTTTATAATCAGCCTTTTATCTTGTTTTGATGCATACGTGGATTTCGAATAATCTCTCGAGTTACAATAGCTTTTTAAAAAAACTCTAGGGGCAAGTATAATTTAGAAACAAACTAACCTTCCACGCTCGAAGGTATGACGTGGGTTGCTGAGCACAAGGTTTAGCTGACTTTGGCCCAAATTTCTACGATTCGAAATAACACAGAGAGAGGCACCAATTATAATTAGATAGTTAACTCGGTAACTGTATCCAATAATAACTCTGGATATCCGTAACACACTTAATCTGCAATTAAATTATGTTTGCAAAAAGAATCTAGTTTCACTTCTAGGGACTTGTAGTATAATGAACTGAGCTTTGTCCAGGGCACGAAGGCATGAGGGTATTGGATTATTCTCTTTGATTATCCTACGGATTCTTGTAAATTTAACAGAGAACCCTGTAGGGTCCAAATGTGCTTCTTTTGAAATACAAGAATTAGGAATGAGAGCTTACGTTTAGGCTGAAGCTTCTGTGCTCTTGGGATGTAAATATAAATTGTGGAATCCTAAATCCAAACACTTCCCCTCTTTCTGCGTTCGTGTCTCCAGACTGGCCGAACTTCGGTGAGAAACTGAGGAGACTTTATCGATCAGATTGGGTAGTATGAGCTTCGGACTGTGAGTCGCGTGTTCCACTCCCTTAGGAAACAGCTTGGCACCCACAAGCCTCCCCTGGCTCATTGACAACGATGAATTCAAAGGCTTCTGGACACTCTGAGTCTCTTCCCAATTAATCCAACGTCCCTCCAGACCACAAAGTGTATTTATAAATATTATAATTTTAACACCCTCACTGCCACTGTCTCTAGTCCTAGGATTACTGCTGGGATACTTGATTCTATGTTATGAATTGTGTTTAAAAAATAATTTGGACCTTGCCCTAAATTACTTTGTATAATATTCTAGTATTTAATCACTCTGGTAGTTGAGCCCAGTACAATTCAATCATAAATAGAACACGATAAGCAGTCCACAGTCCATAACACTTCTCTTCCTAGTTGTATCCTTTTTTCATGTCTATATATTTACTCGTTGGCTGTTGGTAATACTTGAGTGTACAAGCTTTATGTAATTTAGTGGAGTTGGATGTGTGATGCAAGCCCTTGTGTTAGTTATTAATATGTTGGCAGGTTTGGCAATTTTCCCCCTCAGAACCCATTATAAGTACACAGGTTAACCAGGTAGACCAGTGATTAGTCTGCAACACCTCAGTACCATAGGCTTAAGAGCATTGAGAATCAATTGCTTTAATTGTTTAAGGAACTTTACTTAGAGTTGTACTAGAGAGTAGCTGTGGCTTAGCAGTTGCAGTTGTGGTTGCGGTTTTAATATACTCTGTGGTATTCTGTGCCTAGCAGCAGCAGATCTTATTATGCTTAAAAAGCCAATGGTGTGAATATCCTCCATCCTTGGCAGCTCGGGCACAACTAACAATAAATAAACACAGAGTACTGAAAAAGACTCCAAGACTCAAGACTGGCTAAATAGTATGATATAACATGGGGGCTAAAAAACCAATGCTAGTTTATACTGTTAATAGAGTGTAGCTTGGGTGTATGTGCCTCTTCCTTGAGCTTGAGATTCAGGTTGGGAGTCAATTCAGTATTATTGGACATGTCGGTAGGATTTTTTTAAAGGATCTTACCACAGATCCTCTTGGGATTTCAATTTACTTTAACGAATTGTTAATCGTTACAGTTGCCAGAAGGAAGGTTGAGAAATTCCAGGAAGGAATTGGTTAATGGGGGGGGGGTGTTAAAAGGAAGGTTGATTTTTTTAAATACCCAAGTGGGATTTTACAACTAACGATTTCTGGAATAAGACCGTTGATTTTGGAGTAAAGTTTGTCGTGCATTTGTAAAACAAGATTTTTTTTGGATAATGTCTGTGTGTAGAAAAGTTTTATTAAACAATCTCTGAATCTTGTGCTATTTTCTGTACCTTAGTTAGACTCTGTACTGTAAAACGATAGATCCTTTCTTGGCATTGGTACAGGTTGGAGTTGTTCATGATTTCAAATGTTTGGATTGCATAGATAATTGTGTAGGAGCCAATTTGTAAAAATAAAAATAAAAAGTTTTACAACTTTAAATAAACGAAAATTGATTCTTTCGAGAAACTATGCAAATCACTGAGTTAAAATGATCATGATCTTGATCTTGAAATACAAATCATAATCAGCCCCTTGAATATCCTCACGAAAGGGTGAAATGAATTTAAATGAAATCGTAAGGTCATTATCTACAATGTGGAATACTATGGACCTTATTTCAGGGTCAATGAACAGATTCCAAGTGAACCATTTCTCATGTAATATACAGCTGTTATGACAGTTATGGGTTTGCAATGTTATTATGAGTGTGTCCTTTGCCTTGTCTAATTTTCAAGGCCCTTTGGGAAGCGAATTAAGTTGCGAGTTTGTATCATAAAAAAACTACCACACGCAAATCACTAATTGTCATTAGGATATAAATCTATTGTCCCTTGGGAGTACAAATCTCTCAGACGTTCTTAACATTTTTATTTATGAGATCATATTTGTTATTCTTACAATGGATGAAAACATAATAAACTCAACCCTGTGTGCCTTGGTGGTTTGGAAATAAGAAATTTGCATACATGTCCACCAGCATTTATAATTGTGGGTGTAGGGTACAGTATGAAAATCCAATACTTATGGCTATGCTCACCTGTACCAATTTCTAAATAAACAAACCCACCCTGATTTTACGTCACTTTAAAGTTTAAAAAAACGGTCATCCAACCTGTGAATCTCTCAGACTGAGATGAGACTAACAGTTACTATGCAAAGATGTTGAGAAGATTTAGTGGAATGAGTCATTGATATAAAAAAAGTTAGTTCGGTGACCTGTTGTCTAATGTTTGAAATTGGAAGCGGGTATTTTAGGTAAAGGGCTTTCAAAATCGGGTAGTTAATTTCCTGAATCAATGAGATATTGAAAGGTTATGTTCTTCAGGAAATTGCCAATTGAATTACAAATCTAGAATTACATTGAAAAGATGATAGGAATTTTAAATACAAAATACATCTTTAAGTGGATTATAAAGTTTTAAAATTATGAGAAACATCAAATTCTTTCAAAATTCAAGCTTAATACTTTATCCAAAAAACACATACCGTGCTAATTCCATGCCATGATTAATATAACCAATTATTCTACATGTACTTTAATTTTTATCCCCGTATTATTTATCCCCTTCCTTTTAAAGTACTTAAAAATTCCTGGGAATGCCTGTCCAAAAAAATCTATTTCTCTAGTTTTATTGGAAGACCAAGAGGTAGAGAGTTGCTTTAAATCCTCAACTCCCATCATCAATACATCATCATCATCATCATTACATTCCAGGCACTTAAAACTCATGATATTCACCAAGGAAAATGCCTAGTGAATAAGTTACCTCATCCCACATCTCTCAAATCAACAAAATCGTAACAAAAAACATGGTCATTAGGGTATTTTTTTCTCAACCCATCTCTCCTAGTGCCAGATACATTTCTCTGTACAAAAGACTCGTAGAGTGCACACGAACCCAAATAAATGACGTCTCCAGTGCACATGTACCCAACTCGGTACACTTGCACCCAACTGGGTGCATTCTTACTCAACTCTAGTGCTTTAGGTGCACTGTGCACTGCATATCGTCCTCTCTATAAAGCTCTATAAAACGAGCTACATAGATCTGCACTCCATAGCAAATAGCAAACTTGGCAAATCCCCTTCAAAGCCAGACTTATAATAATCTATAGGCACGACATCATAACCCTTTCTTATCACCGAGACCATCCATGACCTACGGTTTTAAATACCCAAGGGCTAATAACCCTGCACCCTCAGACATATCCAGCCTTAAATTCCGTGCAAAGGTCATTATTAATACAAGGTCGACACGGGTAAGGCATGTACGTCTGTCAAAAGGGAGGTCCTAGCCCTCACGGGCATTTCCGCGGGTACTCCCTCTAGGATAATGCCCGGAGTAGTCCGGATGTGAGGGTAGGGGCCGAAATTCGTGTAAGGATTGAGATTTTGGGAATTTTAAGACAAACACGGACTATGGACAACCCGATTTTCTCTAAGGTAGATTGAAGCTTATGTCACATGAACATTACATAGTAATCACACTGGAGGAGGATGTGATATAATAATATGGCACAAGGAAGAGAGGATTTTTGACGGGTGTAGAGGCATAAGAGAAGGGTTGATGTTGATGATATGGATGAGAAGGTGAATTCATAGCAATTGTCCTGCCCATGCTAGGCTAGGGCTAGAGAATAATACAAAAAAAAGTGAGGATCGATGAACTCAATAAGTGAATCATTCAGCTGGGCATGTATAGAAAACGATTTTTGGATTTTTGGATGTTATTATTATAGGGCAAGTTTATGGTTATTTTAGGATTAATCTGATAGCTACAGAGTTTTGAAGTGGAAGTTAGAGGTGACTGGATGCTGGAGAGAGCGTAGTTTATGATATTATCATAATTGTAATGCAAGCTCAGGAGGGGTATGAGTGTGATAGGATTTAATAGATTCTAGAGTTAATACACATGTCAATAAGTAAGGGAGAATTAATAGCTCGTTGTTCACAACTGTGGCTTATGTGGAATATGCTGAGATTTGTTTCTTAAGTTTTGCCCCACCGCCAACTATGGGATCTTATTCTTCATGATTTAATCCGTAAATTTTAATAAGATCGATCTTCGTGGTTTACTTAGATGTTCTTAGAAGCGACAAAAAATCAATAATTAGTTAGGTAATATTTCCTGAAATAATCATTTTAAAATTTTGAAGTTTATTCAATTAGAATTAAGAGAGTTGCATCATCCAGTAATTTTATTTAGCTTCAAAAAGTTGGAAGAGAAAATTGCAAACAATTTGTAATTCAGATAACATATTTTGGATCATGGATGGCAATAAGTTATAGTGGCTAGAAATTACAAATCATGTGCCAGTATCTCCTCCATAGTAAGTTGCTATTTGCAATAATTCAAAACAGAAGCTGCCACTTCTGTGTTAAAATATAAATATCTTTCGAATAGTTTATCCTCAGAGTACAAAGTACAAATGATGACGATATTAATTGGCCGACTTTATATTGTTATTCTCCTCCTCGAGGGTTACATGCAAATTCCCAAGGTTTTTCACAGTCAAAAGTCAAAGCCGCCACACACTATATGATTCAGAGCTGAGGGAAGGATGAGCACGGAGTCATAATTAATTGGATGCTGATTAATTAACAGCATGATTAGTTCCGAGACTTTTAATTATAATTAAAAAAATATTAAGTTCTTCACAAAGCCAGCTTATATGACAAGTAACTTCTTTGGAGCTTGAATTCTATTTCGAGATACACATACGTCAAAATCATATCTGCCCAGTTTATTGCCTTCAGTCTTTGCCAACACATCGCATTTGGCATTGCATAAAACTTGATAGTACAGTAAGCTAATAAAAAAAAGTGTTTGCTATCTGAACTCTGTAAAGAAGAGAAGGACTAGTCAGGGCTAAGAATATAAACAAAGAAATCTCAGCAACTCTTAAGATTCTCTGTGACAGTCAGTAGTGGACAGGGAACTGTGGGATGAGTTAGGAAATAAAAACAAGATTAGGGCTCATTCATAAAAAACCCCCACGGGCTAAAAGTTTATATGGACTTTGAAATGAAATCTCTGTACTCTCCTTCTGTCACGTCCTCCACAACCTCTGTTGACCTTTTAATTATGAACGTTCCTCCAAAGTGAGAAGAAGACGCTAGGATTTTCTTTGTATTTACATTCCCGAGCCACTTGGGCTTTGGAAGGGGTTCAATTGGACCATAAAAGGGTTAATTGTTCTTGGGGGTGTGGATATTTAAAATTGGAGTTGATTTTTAAATGCAAATGGCAATCCTTTAGCCGGGGCACAATAAGCTATGGTAAATATTTAAGCACAAAGGGTTCTTCGCTGTATTATGCAGTTTGGACCGCTTTTATGCACACAGACTTTGCCCGTGTGTGTCAGTGCAAGCGTACTGGACTAACTGACTTGGTGATTCATGGCTTATGTGTTTTTATTAAACTGTTGACTGTGCTGACTCGATTCTTTTGATACTGGGGCAATGGAGTGTTTGTTAGATTAATTCAATTACGCGTCTGCTGTAACTCTATCTTGATTTGAGATTGGAGATGACAGATGCATAGATCATCATGTTTACATAAGCTTATTCATATCTTTGTAGACAGTCGGGGTGAGTGATTTATTTTAGTTCGTTTCGATGAGTACTCAAATCCTTTATGCATCTCATAGATAGGAGTTTTGGGTACCCTCAATTCAATTTTGCATGTCCATGTTATATAGACGGGCATTTTGGATGACACCCGGGCACTTTTCACCCCTGCCACGTATGACCATAAGTATTAACATAAGGGGCAAGTGGGCTGTCAATTTCGGTGATAATTGACATCCTTGCCCCCTGCCCCCTTGGATTATTCGTACCTCCTGCCCGCTGTTAACTAATAGAGCCCCTTGTCCCTTTGCTCATCTGTCTGCACTTGTGAATCTTATGATTGAGCTAGTTCATTGTTAAAAATAACATTTATTATTTTACTATCCCTAAAAATTGACTGTTGAATAAGAGGAAGGTTTGATTTCGATAGCTGTCCAGAAGTAAGAAAGCTTTTTAATTTTTGAGGGGATGACCTTTTCCTATTTTTGAAGACTGTTTGAAGATCAAGTTTCCAATGGGCTGGCCTGTTTATATTAAATATTGAATCTGTACCAATAATAAGAGAGACTGCTTAGGGCTTGTAAGGATCCGAATCAAACATCCTTGAGCATGTCATTTATATTTATTTATATGTAAATATTTAACCAGATTTGGAAACGTATAGTTGTCAATAATGGCACAGGGATGTTTTGAAAGCTTTTGTCACATTATTAATCAACAATGACTCAACATCGCGTGTAGGGGGATGAACTTGGAGCTTTGGAACCGTTTCTCGTTGTCTTCTCAGAGTCTCAGTTGGACTAGGAATAAATGTGCAATGATGTGTATTATCTTGTTTTCAAGTAATTAAATGAGCTAACGGATAACTCCCCAGACCAATTATTAAAATCCGGCATTCGTAAATACAATTTACATTTGAGTTCATCTCCTTTACTGATATGGGGGATTTTGACTTGCCTCTGTAGGTTTAGTTGGTGTTTAAAATTTTAATGACTCTATGTTAATTCGAATAGCTGTTGACTCGGTGCATTATCTATTGTTTACTTGAGCAAAGGTCCAAGTCGAGGTTCTTATGTGCATATTCCCTGCTCCATTGTTCATAAACATAAACCCTCTTGACTTCTTTGTACATGTTGACCTAGATCTAGTTCTGGAATAATGTGACTGTGACTGTGTGCTCAACCCTCAACTTGAAAGACTTTGTAATAAGGTTTAAAAAAATACCAGAGCTATGCAGAGATATTCGAACACATTTTTTAAATTTAAATGATTTTCCCGTTCTGATTTTGAATTGAACTTGCCAATAAATTAATTAATACTTTAATTTGATGTAATCTCGATGCCTGAATGACTTGAAATCATTTCTAAATGTTTATGTCAATGTCAATGACATTCCTTGAAACATGAAGTTTTGAAATTCCTAATCCAACAACTTTAATTTCGACGAGTCCGACTCTTTTCATGAATTTAAATTCGACAACGACTTTACGTTACGTGACCAAGTTTACGTACGTTTTTACATACAAACTCTTTGGCATTAATCAACATTGCAAAAAAAATTAACCACATTCGCTTGTGTGACAAACATTGAAAGTGGTCATGAATGCCGGACAAGTGCGAAGTAGAGAGTGATTAACTGTTTTATGGATTCATATTTGAGTTATGGATTTTATCCCATTTGACCTGTCACATCCAAAGTCCAAAAATTTCGTACTACATATGTACTAAATTGATTACATTGACAGCGTATAGTCCAAAAATATTGAGGCTATTGACTAAGTCAGTTCTCACATAAGTAGAGAAAATTTTTTCAAAGTCAATTAGCAGAGTTCCACAAGTTAATTAAATGCTATTGTTATCTTTAGTCAATTAGCTAACGATAACTGCTACTCGTGCTTCTGAAATTCATTGGAATGCAAAATTTCCCAAAATGTTTAATCTTTAATTTTTCCCTGCAAAGACGATTTGGGATTTTTTATAATGAACCCAAATTATATGCCCATCATATATCCATGAAATGACATCCATTGTTTTGATAATAATCCCCTCAGCCGAAAAAAAATATACTCTATATATTATGTTGACAATTGACATGTTTATCTGTCTGTTTCACTACTCCTCCGTAGCTACCTGACCAATTTGAAAGCTGAATAGCTCATTCGATTCTTTTGACTAAGGAGGCATGTGATATTATTTTGATGCTGTCGAAAAAATACAATCTTGACCTTAAAAAATATCGAAATTGAAATAACGCCCTTGGAAATAAGCAATGTGGGGTTGTATATATATGCCGGAATTAAGAATTAAGAAGTCAATTCGGCCTAAATAAGTCAATAAACTATGTGATTCTAAAGCCATCCTTATGTACTAAATTTTAAAAATTTGAGAACCCAGACCGAAATTCCAAACGTCTTAGTATACACTGTAACATTTTATTAGATTGACACATGTACGGAATCGTTACTAACGATTACAGAAGGTGAAATAAATTACAAGTTAGTACGAGTATCATGAACATGACTAAATGAGCAGTATCCCCTCGTAAATTAATATCCCTGTGTCCAGAGGGTAGAGATTATGTTTTCCACGGCTGAGCTAGCTGAGCTGATTGATTAGACTATTTCCTGCACCTCTCACCATAATAATAATTAAAAATACGGATTTATCACATAGTTTGTAGTTTTGTATCTACAAAGTATTCAATCTGATATTCAGATCTGCTTTCCATCCAAATCTTGATGGGACGAGTCAGTCAGTAAGGGATCATGTGCATTAAAGATCCCATTCTTTTTCAGACCATTCGTAACACAATGTGCATTATCCTTGGCTTGTAAGCCTTCACTGGAGAGAGGCTGCATCTCCACAATTTTGGGGGTGGGGTGCTTTTCGAAATCCTCAAAGTCTTCCTCTCTAGAGTAGGCAAATGGATAAGGGTCCGGTCCAAATAGACTTAGAAGGACGGGGAGGAATATGAGACCGTGGAATAGGCCAAAACATATGACGACTGTGAAGATCTATAAGTCAAATGAAAGTTAAAATCATCTTCAAGTGCCCTTTAATCCCTTCTGACAATTTACGAATATGAGTAATCCCTCAAGGGCATACCTTAAAGAACGACTTGAATGCATGGGACTCAGAATTAGCTAGAAGGATGATGGCCAAGAAGGTACTGAAACCTCCGTTCAAAACGGCTGGACCGATATTCCGAAGGGCTTGTTTAGCCCGGCTGACCCTTGACCCCGTACAAGTCATGAATGCTAAAGCTGCAGATTACACAAAAAATTTTAATGAAGGCACTAGGTCGTTTTATATATTGAACTCGTCCAGATCTCTTACCAATATGAGCTGCATAGTCGACGCAAAGACCAATGCCGAGGACAATGTCGATGCATGAGACGGTGTCAATGGTCAACCCCCAGAAGTGCATCATGCCCCCGACATTGATGAGGGTGAAAATGACGCATATTCCACAGAATATGCAAATTCTGAAGTTGGCTAGAAGAAGGAATGTAGTGATTAATACGCAGATGAGGGACAGAGCTACATTCCTGTAAAGTTCCACTATAATGATCTGTAAGGATTGAAACATTATAACACAACTGTTAGTAAAAGCCAAAGGTAAAAAGGTCAAGTGTAATAATTTTAAACATTAAAAAATCTAATACCTCGTCCGTCTCCCATGCAACTAAGCCCGTTCCCCAGGGAAATAGCTTGCCTTGACCGTTAGAGTTGAAGGTGAGGTTGGCATTCCTCACAAGCCCCTTGATCTTATTCATCCCAGGGATATGCTCCTCTGGCCCGTTATATTTTTTGAAACGGAAGGGCATTATTACAGTCTAAGATGTCGGGAAAAATCATATGATTTTAATTTAAGCTTATAATTAAATTAATTTTAAAGGAGATATCTTTTAAAGTTTGACTTTTAATAGCTTACCTTCAAAGGAGGCAAGGTTTCGCCACAAGAGATGTTCCCATCTACTTTAAAATGAGCTCTGTGTTTAGAACCCGATGGGCTGTACAGAAACTTGCCCAAGTACCGCTGGAATTTAGTTGATGATAACTGCCGACTTGGGATATCTGTTTTATTTAAATTAGAAATTACATAATAATAGATTTACAAAAATTTGACAGAAAACCATATTAAAGCTTCTCAAATAAACTTTAAATAAACTAACCTGTCCCAAAGTTTTTATTGGAGTAGAGTTTGAAATCCTCGTACCAATTTTCAAAGCTATACAGCTCGTTCGAAGTCTCAAAATCTTCCACAAAGTGATCGAACTTGCCGAAACTCGCGCTCCAGTTGACATTATGTGCAACAACATAGGCAGGATATCCCACCCCCGGGTAGTTAGTCTCCCTTTGTCTTACAAACTGATTCATGTAAGAGTTCTCAGGAAGGAACCACATCGGGTCGAACTCTTGACGCAAAAGTGTATTCCCGTAAATGCTTACTCCAAGGAATCCCCCTGTGACCATTATCACTAGAGCCTGGAAACGACAGAAAGTCAAATATTAGTTTCAAATCGGTCGAAACCATTCATAAGACTGGAGGAGGGGGTGACTCACTGTTGCCCATTTGGTAAAGAGGTATTTTGACAGCAAGTTGTCGAAGAAATACTGCGCGTAGCTTTTCTGGCTCCAAGAATTAGGAATGAAATAATCCTCCCCGTATTTGATCCAAGGGAAGAAGGCATTTCGACGTTCGGCAACTCTTCTTTGATCCAGAGCAAACCAAGCCACAAAGTACGTGGCTTGGAACACAAATATAGCGATAATACCAATTGCCGCGTATATGCAGAAGCTCTGCAATCCTGGCAAAATCTACGCATTTCAATAAAGTGGAAGTTTTAGATTTTTTTTTTAAAATTTAAGAAACCCAATGAAAAATACTCCAAGTAAAATTTTTGAATTACCGTCGACGCTCCGACAGCAAATGCAGCCACGTCTGTCAGAGAGGTCACTGTAATGCTGACCCCGGCATGCTTCATTGCCATTCCCATCTGCTCCGGAATGGACAACTTGCTCTTGGTGGTCAGACTGGAGGGGAATAAATTATTCCAGCACTGCATTATGACGAACATGTCATCGATTCCGATCCCCAGGAGTAGGAACGGCAAGATCTTGTTCACAGGGCCGTAGACGATGAAACACAAGGAGCAAATGCCGTAGGAAATTATTGCAGCTAGTCCTACGCAGCTTAGACCAGCGAGTGTTAAGAAGGGCTGTAATTTTTTTAAAATATTTTAATTAAGGAACCAAATTAAATATCTGTTTTTGAAAAGACTTAATTTAAAACTGAGCTTACTCTCTGTTCGATCATATTGAAGCGACCAAGCATGAGCCCCACGTATACGAACATTATGACGAATCCAACGGCAAGAATCATACCATCGTCAAAAAGTGCAGCTTCACTAATATCGCTCCAACTTAAAAGGCAATTACAATATAAATTAAATATACTTTTTAAATTTTAAATGGAAAAGGGGGTCGTTAACTTTATAAAGTTTTAAAATACCTTCTATTGTTGGTGAAATAAATTTTGATCCCTTGGGGCATCGTGTCTGACAAGTTTTTCATCAACTCGGTCCATTCCTTCTCCCACTCGAGGCAAGTGTCGTCGACAACTTCTCCAGTGCCATCGGCACTGGCCTTGCCCCCCTGGATCACAGATTGGTTAACTCCCACTGCCCATCTCATCATAATTGACCCGGCACTGATGATATCTCCCTTTTCATTCTTGACGATATTTCCTCCGAGTTCCACAGTATAGTTGACACTTCGTCCGAACACGGGGCTTTAAAAAAATCAAAAATAAATTAAATCCATACCTTTTTTAAATTTTTTAAAACCCTGTTGTAAAACATACCTTATCAATTGGTGGTTGATCCCATGGATGATATCCTCTTGACTAAGACTGTGGATAAGGGATCGATTAAAAGACCACAGTTCAGCCGGGCTAACCTCCCAGCAAGCCGAGTCCAAGTCGTTGATGATCGAGCAGTACAACTCCTCTGGGATATTTAGCATTGGGTCAATACCTGGGTCGACGGTGGGGGTCACTTCATTAAAAAAGTCATCGTCAAAAGCGGTGCCGAAGTTATCAAGAGCACCTTGGAAAAATCCTTGAGCTGGGAGCGTCTTGACGTCGATGGATCTCCGTTTGCGACGCTTTGAGTCGAATTTGGTGATGGGAAGTCTGTTAGAATGATCAATATTCAATTGTTAGGTAATTTGCGTAGTAAATTACCTACGCCTAACCTTTGCTCATTGTTAGGGGTTAGGTTAACATTATATTTCATTGGGAAACTTATTATTACACTCCCTCAATGTTAGTTTTGATTGTTACATGAGACTCATGAGAGAGAGAGAGTTTCGGAGACTGATGAATGCCAAAGGTCAAGTTTTGTCCATTGCCAACAATAATTTTTTAAGGTTAGCTAATTTAATGATTTTAATTCTCTAAGACTGCGTCCTTTTTCCCGTGTAGACATCACCAGTTACGTACAACAATCAAATGTACCTGACTGACCCTTAATTTTGTTTTGCATTTGTAGCATCTGAAACAAAGTTGGATCTCTGTGTACCTAAAGGTGACTATTGCGAAGGATCTTGACAGGAGTGATGAATAAAATATTTCTGAAATGAGTTAGTGATTGTGTCGGTGGTGGTCGTCAATGAAATAAACGTGGTTACATTCATTAGCCAAGAGTGTCTAAAGGGCATCAACTTATTTTTACGTTTTTACCTAACAATAATAATATGTTCAACTTTGTAAACTTGAATAGCTAATTGTATAGTGACTCTTGTTTTTTTATGATTTCAGCGAAATGTATTTAAAATCCCTCAACTTACTTGAAACATATATCTTCCCATTTCTTCCCATCCATAACTGAGATGGCTTTGACCTTCTCGTGGACGTCAATGATCTGGAATTCAAATTAAAGGTATTTATTAGCATTGTTGTAAAATATAAATGTTATGCGGATATAACATGGACACCTCGGTCACTATTCATTGCTAACTTTTTAAAGTTCAGATCGAGCTAATCAAAACTGACATGCTACACGTATACAACGGCTCTACACACGCAAAACCCCAAACAATCAAAAGAAGACTGGACTAAAATTTGCATTGTGGTTTTGTCTGTTTTACTTTTGAGTCTAATTATTGTCCAAGTTAAACCAAAAAAATAATATAATATTAGGGAGGTTGTGGTACAAAGATTTTTGGCTTCTGATTGAGATTGTGCCAAAATGTTAAGAGAATTGCTAAAATTGCAATAGGGACAATAGATTGAGTCATTAATCGATCACTGACTACCTGTCCAGCGATCTTTAGGACTGCACTGGCAGGGAAATTAGAGGCCAAAAATCTATCTATCGCAACCTCCCTATTTCCTAAGCTACATACATACAGTCACAGTCATAAAACTCATACACCAAAAAACAACGGTAATAGCATTGCTACAATTGAAAGTCATAATCAGAAGCCAAAAATCCGTGTATCGCAACTTCCCTATTTCCTAAGGAACTTACTGAACGCATGACCTCAGGTACAAGAACATTGTCTGCAGTGACCAAGGCCCAACTGACTCTGATGGGAGATGGGAAGTTTTTGCGTAGCCACTCTGTGTTTCTCGCGAATTCAGAATTCCTTGGTATCCAAAGTCGATCGGGCCTGTTCTCTTGTGTAAAGTTGAAGAGGCCGAGTCCACACACGGCTGTGAGAAGGAGACAGGCTAGGATAAACTTTAGAGGATGTGTTGCCACTGCGAAGCCCCACCTGAATCAAATTAAACATCCAGGTTAGTATGAGCAATTAAGAACGCAATTAATTAGTCTTTCATCTTATTGTGAGGAACTCGTCAGGATGGGAAGGATTCTCATAGGAAATTGGGGCCGAGTTGCATATATTATAATATATTTTTTTAAATGTGTCAGGGAATTTTATTATCGAGGTATGTTTGCTAATTTATGTCCTAGGTCTGATTTAAATAGCTTGGTATTTAATAATTTTAAATGTACATATTACCTACCAGTTTATAATACTTAAAAAAGGCTTTAGAGTATAAAAATACTTACATTTACTATTAAATCTAAAAACCAAAAAAAGTATTGAACTGTAGTTGACATTTAATGTTACTGAAAAACTACTGTTACTGACATAAAAAAATAACCGTTTGATACTGGCTTATGATCAATAGCATGTCTGACCATTGTAACTTTAATTGCTTTATCATTAAAAAAACCTGAATTCCGAATAACAAAAAATTACAAGGAGAATTAGGAAACTGGATGTTTTTAAAGTGCTTAAAAACTGCGTTGTTTTTAATACGACGTGAAATTGGCATGGGAAGTTGATTTAAGTCCGCATTTGTCGACATCAACTACGTCTAAAATGTATGAAAGCCACCTGAAACTTTATACATTATCCTCTAGATTGTAACCTTGACCTATGGAAAGTATAGAAAACCTATTACACAATGATATTTAAATGGTAGTAAAATGTGGTATTGAAATTTAAAACAACCCACAATTTCAAAGCTCAATGGCAAATCTAAAGTTTTCACCAACTAGCTAATTGGATTACGAAACATGTCTGCGTATAAATCTAAAGAAAAACACCAAAAAAAACCACAAGCATTTTCTTTAATATCTAAACCTAATAAATATTTCCAAATCTTATGACTTTCGACGAAAACAAAAAACTACCTTCGTGCTGACTCTGTTTTTTTTATTTCGCAATTCTTGGTACTTTGAATATTGGACTTTAGAGATATAAAGTTGATCAGTTATGTTTGGAATCTAGTTATTAGGAGGTTGGCAGTTGCAACAGGATGAAAAATATAAAAACAAAAGTGCTATTGCCCAAGAGATTTGAATGATCTTGAATGAACTCTAGGGGAAGCCGGTTGATGACACAATGAGCTTTGCATAAAAAAAGTCAAAACAAAAGTTTTCGACAGACTATAGATAATCGTGATTGGAAGGTGTTGATATGGGATTGGATTTTATGTTTGATTGCCTACCCATCGATTGTGTAATAAATTGAGTACTTCTCCTATCATTTTTTTAGCTCAAATTGGGTGGATGTGCTCAAAAAAAACTGTCTTATGTAGTGAGTGCAAAGATGCAGTTTTTATTTACCTCATTTGCATTTAGATTAGGGAGTTTTTTGCCTTGTTAGTTATTGTTTATTATGTCAAGAGTTGATTGTGTAGATGGGATCTGGAAATTTAGATTTGGAGTTTTGAGGTTATGACTGTTATGAGATATAAAATTATTTTGTTGTTTGGTCTGTCAGTTTTTGAGTAGGGATATTTTTCACACGTTTTTCCTTTGACACGTTTTTAGAAATGGATATTATGGATTTTTTTATAATTTTGCTTTGAAGATATAGCAGCAGTGTGTTATGGATTTGTGCGACGATTTTTTTGACAGGTAGGATGCGAATTAATTAAAAAATATATTTCGCTTTGAAATCATTACTAAGATAAGGGATATGGTTTATAGTGATTTTTGTAATTTAACTGTGTAAAAAATTGTTTGAAACAACTTATCATTTGTAAGGATTTTGAAAAAAAATTAAATCGGTTTAGTCGAACGGGTTTCTTCCTTTTTTAATCAATTAGTAAAATATTACAGTTTTTTCAAGAAACCCTAAAATTCTATTTGGATCAATTGAACTGCTTCAATTTACAATATTCATTCAACTTTTTTTCTTGCTGTTTTATTTTCTAGTTCGCCACGGTGAATGGTTCGTTGGTAATCTTATAGAGAACGAAAATATGCAACTGCCGACTTAGCAATCAATATGAAATAGTCGAGGTGTGATTATCTGTATAATGTTATTCTCCTCTTAATACACTTTTCCTTAGAGGCCCATGTGATTTGCAAATCCAATCTTCTTTCCAAATAAATAGCCAAGTTTGCAATCGAAATTTCTAAATTATCATTAACATTAGCGAATACTTAAAAAAAATATTAAGTTCATCTCTACCTGTAAAAGAACTTTTCCAATGACCCCGTAATAGCCAGACTAATCTTCTGAAGACTTGTCATAGAATGACCCGTGGGGTTCCGGGTCCTATGAAGCCCCTCCGACATGTCCAGCTCTGAATCACTCGTTGTACTCATCTTTGAGCTTATTCCTTTAGTGTCGAAATTTGCAACACAAAACACTTAACAAAGCCTTGGTGAGAGGCTCACAATTCAAAATCACAACACCCCTCAATAACAAGGGTACACTTTAAAAACGGCCACATAGGACCAGTGTCTGGTAGACTTGAGACTATTGATACTTGAAGGTTTCCGGGAACGTCGGACTTGTTGATAATTCCTGAAACAACTAAAGTTTTTTTTTAATTCTCGCTTATCACGATCACAATAGTTTCTCACCACGTAAGCTGAAAACAGGATGGACACTCGGGGTATTTCAACCACATGCAATAATATTTTCAAATATATATAAAGTATTATAAAGTGGTTTTGTTCTAAGGTATCAGAAACATGAAAATACACTTGCTAACATTTGATGAGAACTAAGTGAGCTCTGCACTTGTCATTCCCACGACTTAACTATTTTATTATTTCGCTAAACTGAAACTCACTTCCTTCAAAGTTGTTAACTCTTTCTGGGTTTTAGTCAGAGATTCCCACGAGAGCTTCTTCAGCTTAAGACGGATGATTCATTGATTAATTTAATATTAAATCTTAACTCAATGTCCACCAAAGAAAAACACCGGTGGTGGTTAGTAGGAAGGTCGAAACTCCATCGATCGATTGACCTTCTTCCTAGAACCTTGCCGCAGTCTTAGAGGAGCACATAGAATATCTGAATTAGTTACAAACTCCGGTTCCCCGAGTCCCGAATTCCCCGAATCCAATAATCTCCTTAAACCATCAGGGGTCAATCAAACTCAAGCTTGCTCACTAATGCAACCTGTGCTCCTAGCTGTTATCTCGGTTGTGGAATGAAGGCGAGAGCAGAAATCCCATGCTTCTCTTTCATTGTTGATGCTAGCATAATAATAATAATGGTAATAACTCTATATAGTAGAGTGCCAGCCAAGACTATCAGGGTGTCCCAACCTCAAATTGTATTATCTAACTCCAACTAACTTGCACGGTATGGTTCTTAAGAGAGAGGGAGAGGAGTTGGAAATCGCGAATCCAAAAATGATCAGAGCAGTAGTAGTGGATTATATTAATCATCAGCTCGACTATGTAACGAAAGGGGTAGTTAGCCACAACTGCCTCAGCACGTATTACTATTACCGCACTGTACTAGTCGTTAACAATCTAATGAAAAAAATTAATCGAACAGTGAATCTTGAAAAGGTAGTAAAATCTCCAAGGGAAATTTATATTATGTAGATGCTTGCATTTACGATATGATAATCTTGTTATCCAATACATAGAGAGGGTATTATATTCTTACTTTTGCGGTCTAGGCCCGTCAATAGGCCACTGTTGGTTTTGGCCCCCTGTTTAAGGGTACGGACTGATTGTTTTGAAAGCATGATATGCATCATCATCATCAGCTATCTCGCTTTTAAATCAATCCAGGGGGCCAATTATGAACTTTCGGCATATGCATAGTCGTTGGTATAACATCAGACACTAGGGATGTTGAGATACAGTCGTTTTTGATTATATGACAAATATACCTGAGACATTTATTCCTGGCGACATTTATTGCTGAGACACACACATGCCTGGAGACCAAAATGCCTCGTGTCATTTATGCCTATAATTTTTTTTGGGTTGATTGATTTGAAAGTATCACAATTATATCGACTCCCTGCTTAGTCTAGGGAATAGAATCAGCATTCAGTTCTGAAATCGGTCCAGTAGGAGCAGTAAAATAAACTGACAGACAGACATACCGAAATTTTTTATAGAAAGGATCAGTGGCATATCAAATTAATTTAACGAAGGCTCAACTCACCTGTCTGAGATTGGAATTGCAGTTTGACTCGGTACGAAAGTAAAGGACATGAAAAGTGAAATGCCACTGAGGCGTTGTATTTTATTAATGAGTCTAAAATGCCATGTACCGCCTTGGGTTGGTTGTGGCTATCTCATTGTAACTTGTAACGCAAGAAGAAGACCCATGCTGCATGTTTTAGTTACAGATTGGCGAGATGTAGCTTTAATGTTTAGCACAGGTTACATTTACAGATGGACGGGCTGGATGTAATCGCATGTATAATTTTTTTGGTGGATAGGTGAACGTCTTTAAATTCTTAGGATCGCCGGTTTTTTTACATAGTTTAAGGACGAGGCCAGGTGGTCATCTACATTTTTATAATCTTCAGTCGTCATCGCTTTTGGGAGTGTTTGACACGACCAGGGCTGGAGATTTTGAATTTTTCTCAGTAAGATTTTTTATGCAAAGACTTTTAGCTGGAAGAACAAGATTTGTGAATAATTATGAAGAGTGCATTTTGGCAATAGGAGTTTGGGTGGATTTGCGTCATACCAGAATGTACCTTAAACAATCAATCGAATTATTTAGAATTTTCCTCATGGTGAAGGTTCCCAAAGAAAACTGGTGGTGGTGGTTTCTGTAATTTTTGCTCAATTTGGCCTATACGTCAAAAAGGAAAGGCAGTGGCTAATATTGAATAATTGCATGGACATGCCGTTTTCATTACAAGGTGTTCCATGAGTTTTTTTAATACTGAGCGGGTAGTTGACTTGACCTTGTCCACATTTAATATCCATCTAAAATTATAATCAGTATCTTCAGAGATACTTACTAGACTCGACTTTGGCCTTGAGAGTCACTTGAGCTGTTGAATTTGAATTTCTTGGAATATCCGACAAGAAAAATTCATTGTAGTTCGTTGAAGAAAAATGCGTCCACAACCATGTAATATTGTAAAAAACATAGCATAAAAACACTGTTATAAAACAATGGATATGTCCTGTCAAAAAAAAAAAACCCAACTCGCTGAGCTTTAAAACTTTATTTTGTTTCATGTAACTAATTACAAGCATGAAATTTTTTGCAAATCTTACAACTTGAATGGCAACTGAGTGTAATCTTATAAAAAAATTACGAGCATTACAAATCTCCTCTTTCTACTTGAGAGACTGAGGTAATTTTTTTTTCAGCTTGTACAAATCGTTATTTAATTACCATCAACTTGAAATGGAATTTTTTTAACTTGCTTTATTTTATAAATTGTAATAGCCATTGGGATATCCCTTATAGGCGTATGTTTTTTTCGTCGCCGCTTTGCTAATCGTTTGGCCCATTGTTGTATGGCAAAAGTATAACAATTATATCAACATTAAAACATTTCCAAGAACTTGGATAAAATTATAACCACTAAATACCACCCATTAAACACAGTGGATTAATACCCTACCAATAACCTCAACCTCCTCTTATGTTTACATTGCGTCCGTAGTGATTAATTATCCCCTTCCGTCTTTGAGTCTTTGAACCTCAAATTATTCTTTCCCTCTGACCGCTGAACCCGTAACAATTAACAACAGCATGTCCAACTTTTCACAATCAACTTTGTTCATAAGTCTTTCAGCATTACATTAGGGTTGAAAAGAGGATGGCTCGTACTCGTTAGCATAAATTTTGGATGATTGAAGATATAACCCCGACCGATGTTTTGGGGTACGGGACTATCGGATTTGGATTTTAAAATTTCCACGAATTGCATAAAAGTGTGTCGAAAACAAAAAGTCTACTCAAATATTTCAAGTTCAAATCATTTAAGTGGTTTTACGTATGTCTTCGAATACTAACAAATTTTTATCTTTCATGAGGAAAAGTGAGTTAATATTTACTCTCAATATTTAAAACAAAAAATTAAATAAAAGTACAATGTCTGCATACTACATTAGTTTCCTTATACCAATCATCCTAAATCATCCCTATAGTATTATCTCTGATAATAGGCATCAGTTAGCAGACTGAATACTTGATAGACCGTATTGATAAAGATTTTTTTAAATCTACACCCAGGTTTAAAGATAATTAATTACTGAAATTAAAAAGCTATCCAAAAAATATGAGCACATGAAGCTACATCCTAAAGTAATTAATGAAACAGATAGGCCTTTGTACTCTCCTCTGAGATTAAATACCCTTCGTGATTATCTACAGAAGCATCTGCCCCAACCCCAACCTCACCGGAAAGTCTCATAACTAACTGCCAGTAAAAACGTCAAAAATCCTAACCCCCTTTAAATCACCACGGCCTTCACATTCTTGAACCTGCCAACACTGGCTAACAGACTGTAAAAAAAAACACAAGCAAGGATAACAACAGGCTTTTACCCATACTTATTAGTTGCAGTAGTAGTTATAATGTAAACTAATAATGGGCTATGACTTTACTAGCATTATTGTTAATTCTAATCTCTAATGTCTCAGCTAGACGATAAGGAAAACACAATGTTCTTTGACGCTGAGACTTTGAGAGGTAAATTGTCAAATCCCAGCTTAGAGTGTGAGTAGATTGGAGATGAGGAGCATCAAGTATCAAGACCAAGGTCACCCTGCTTTTAAATAGACTTAAGTAATTAAGTACATAAATTACTGCTGCAGACAACAGGGTCACACCTGTACTTATTATAGTGTGGTCTGCGTTGTTTGGAATTGAGCTTGGAAATGTAATTTGGTTAGTTAAATTTTAAATGGGGGTTTTAAAAATAAGACAAAGTTGTTAATATATGCACACTATTTGTTCAGTCTTTTTTAAGCCTGTGACTAAACAAGTTGGGATGGATTTGGTATGCTGAATCATTATAGAAACTCCCAAGTCTCTTTTCTAAAGGGATTGAAACACTTTCGATTTGCCATGGTTGATGGTGGTGGGGATGATGATGATGTGGTGTTAGAGAAGAATAGAAAGTTGGATAACACAAATCTCTGACTTAACTCAGCTTTATGCACCAGGATTAAAATCCCTGTGGGTTTATTTTTTAAAAACAAAATGCTGTTTCATTCTTCATTATTTATAATGACTGATTACATATGAGAAAGTTGGCTTGATAATGTATGAAGTAATTGAGGTGGAGCTCTTGATGGATTGACAAGACTCAATAAGTCTGCACTCATAGAATATTATAAGCTTTTTATTTTTTTATCATACTTTGTGCAAAGAATTTATGCAAGGTGTTTTCTCATATCTATACTCTTATAATTCATTTTAAATGTCTGTCCGTTTCCCTCCTCCAAATCTCCACCAATTTTACAGCAGATTAGCTCATTCAATTTACTAAACAGAGAGACATGCATATAATTAAAATGCTATAGAAAGTATGACTCTTACTTTTAAAAATAGCCTTAACATTTTTGGGCCACCTGTAGTCTATAGCATATAGTCTAAAAAATTCTGTCAATTTCCATACTGCATAACTACTGATTTTAAATCTGAACAGCTCATTCGACTTACTAGATCAAGCCTGCCTGACATATAATTATGATTCTGTCGAAAAAATCGACGACCGTGAGGTCCTTATCAATAGTGGCCCAGTAATGGGCCTGTTGACGACTTAGACGGCTAGTTACACACATGTAAAAACATCAGCGAGTATTTACATGCGGTGCATGAGGTAATTAATTCCTAGTCAGTCTTCATCAACTTTCTTACAATGAGCTATAGAAGCTTTAGAACAATCAAAAGTGTAAAGTGTGTATTAAACTGTGTCACCTCTGTGTTTTATGAACTTTGTGTTTATACTTTTTTATAACCATGCAACTTTTAAAGCATTTAAGTTTTTATGAAACAACTCTGATTTCAGTGCACACGAAAAGTAGGATTGTCTTTCAATGGCAGATTGCACTAAATGGAAGGAAGTTCATTGTTCCAGAGGAGAATTTATGCAAAACACATTTCACAGAAATTAGATCATAGGACAATTAAAAGAACAAAAGGGTTGGCCTATTAAAAAAAAATCACCTAAATACTTTGATGGTAGCGCCATGCTGAAATTCAATAACGGTCTTTATTCTAAAATCTATTCCAAGTAATTTTTTTTCCAAAATAATTTTCTCAGTTTAAAAAAAATCAAATTGTATCTCCAGTATTCCCAGAGGGGTCAATTGGAGCCTCCGGCTTATTGACAGCTTTTTTATTCTTTCCACCATCCTTTCCCTTACCTTTCTGCCTTTTACTAACACTAGGAACACGCCCGGTCTCTTTTTCCTGAGGGGGAGAGGGCACAAGGGGGGCCTCAACGGGCTCTGCCTCCGCTTCCTGCACCCCGCGATCGATCGCACTATGGAGATCAACCACCCGCTTGCATATACTCACACACCCTTGGTAATCGTCGCAGATTATGGGCTTGTAAATTATCTTTCCGTTCCCGTCATCCTCGATTTTAAAATGAGATTGCTCGGCTGCTTCCAGTTCTGCCGCTGTAGGTGGTTGCACTTCAGGCTAAAAATTTCCGATCGGAACTTCCGTAAAAATTCTTGCTCATGAGTTAAAGAAGCAGTTGCATAAGATTTACCTCGGGCAGAAGTGGACTGTCGTCGCAAATCGATGACCAGGTAACCTTATTCGGAGTAGGAGCTCCGATAAACACGCCGCGGTGCGGTACGGACTTTTTTTCTTTCACGGGCTTACCTTTGAGTAGTTTCGTTTTTCTGGGGCCTGAAATCTGCCCTTGCTGATTTGTCTTTGCTGAGGATGCTTGAGATTCTTTTGATTCCGTACGTCGTCGCGACATCGGTTTCTTTACAGGGTGATCGGGGTGTTCTTTCTTAATTTTAGTTTGGCTATTTTGCTCAGGAATCTTGGCTTGATTAAGCCCAGGCTCATCCTCATGAGACGTTCCGACATGGGCGTGTTCGGTATTCGGATGAGGTTCTGATCCACGTTTCGGCTCCGTCGACTTGTCATGAGGGATTTCTTGGACATTTTGTACTGGAGGGGACGCAGGAAGAACTTCGTCTGTGTGAATTACTTCAATCTTATCTGGATGATGACGATCATCGTGGTGGTCTTCCCCGCTAAACTCGTCTGCGTACTGTATCATTTGTGGTTGGTAGTGGTCAGGATGACCATCTTCTCCGTATTCCTCTTCATCAATGTTATAAGGGACATGAGACTTGTGAGCTGGTCGACTTGTAGATGATACTGAGGTATTTGACCCTGAAGATGACACACCATGTTTACTAATTATCTGTACTTCATTTCCATCTGAATTTTGGGGTTCATCGTCCAGGTCGTCTTCTTCACATGGGCTCTCACCAGCCCATTCTTCGCCGACTCCATCAACAATGGGTTGGGAGTCCAGATCCTTTTTCGTACTTGAACCTTCGGAGCTTATAATCTCCTCTGATTCTGAGTCAATATTCTCTGAAATATAAGGTAGTTCATAGAGATTCGTCCATGCAAACTTATGTTCTGAATTGAATGAATATTCTTTGAAATAAATTACCAGGGATGAAGTACATTGGGAAATAAACGCCACGGTGCTTGACGAACCCAATCCCTCGGCTTTCAAATGGGTCACATTTGTGCAGATTCAGTGACTCGCCTGTGTCATCGAAAAGTTCTAAATACGCATCCTCAGGTATGTTCTTATCTTCGGTAACTCGGCGTTTAATAAAATCCATCATAACTCCGACGGCACAGTCTGCATGGACTAGGAATTCCTCTCCTACTTGATCTGCAGTTTAGAAAAATAAATCTATTGAGTCCAGCGTTTACAATGGAGACAAATCAGGTTCAATACCTCCGAAAATTACGTGGAAGAGGATGGCAGGGGGCCCTGCTGGGGGGCCAACTTCCGACAAGCTTGTAGTAGGAATGGCTGAATCACTATGCTCCCCACTGCTTCCACTATTTGGTGGCTTCAACTGGGATTTCCTGGATATTGACGTCCCAGAAGTTACCGGTTGTATGTCACCCGGCTCTTCGATTACTACTGGACTAAGGAGCATAGTCCCGTCATCTACTGCTAATGACTTAGTCTTTGCAGTTAACATTGTTCCTTTTGAGTTAAGACCCAATTGGAATTCTCAAGATGCTAGAAAGTGTTGAATAAAGAATCTTGGATTTTGGCATCGATTCGTTTTTTATTTAATTTAGGAAGCGATAAACTTGCATATCCATAGGAACTTTACGGAAATAAATTTCAAAGGGCATGTTGCATTTATTATATGTAGTAGTAATAAATTTTGCCAAGTGCAACTATCGAAAATCCACTGCTAAGAGGATACTTCAAGCTCAAATAGTTTAAAAATATAAATATGCATTCGTTCATTTTGAGCTCTTCACTGGAAATCGTATTTCTGAAGCATTTCTACAACATGATCATAACACAATGTCTTGGCGTCCTTGGCATAGTTGAAATCCATGTGTGTCCAGTTCTTCCAAGGAACTACATAAAAGTCCACGAGGTTAGGTAGTTGTTTCGCAAGAGCATCTGTATCCTATAGTAAAGAACAAAAGGATGTCATTATAAATCAATATAAAATGTCATGTTATTATTACTATTTAAAAAATGTATTGTACCTCAATACGAGAGAAGTGATCTGATTCACCATGAAGGATAGAAATAGGGGCAGTGACTAAAGACAAGTCATAATCAGGAGGATTGGGTTGTCCATACATTCGCATGTTACCATCAAATCTGTAGTCATACTGTCGAAAGTGTCCAGACTGTGTTTCCTGAAGCAGATGAATCCAAACTTTGTAGCTCGACGGGGACGGAAAAACGGCATTTATATCAGCAATCTTTTCCTAATAGTATTATTTATTAAACTGTTAAAACTTGAATTAAATTTTGCATCATAAAATAAATAGATTAGGCTTACAGGTGTAATTTGATCCCTGTCCTGTCCAGTCAAACTGAAAAAGAAGGCTGAGCAAACTCCAATCAAGTCCACACGAGGATTACAAATTTGAGGCATGGCAGACCTCATTATATTGGCCACAGTGTGGGAAATGACTGGAAAAGGTCCCATGATGTTCATCAGCCTCTGATAATTTTTGAAGACATCATTTAAATGCAAAATAGGGATACATTAAAAATTGACTTGTATCGATCAGCATTACCTCCCCCGCCTTTAGAATGGGGGCAAGAAGCCGGGCATAGCCGTTGAACATGTGACTCATGTACCCTGAAGGCCCCATTGTAATCCCTATCCCAATTTTTTTGTTATACTCAGGCCTTAGGCTCATCCCTGCGATGAAATTCTTGCTTCCTATAGAATGGGAAATGTAGTGGACTTTGGATGAATTGGTTTTCAATAGAATGTAGTCGATTACTGCAGGGACGTCGTAGAGTGCTACTTCATGGTAACTGTTACAAAGTCATGTTGACGATAAGGGCTACATTTTAAATTAGCTTTTGCCATTCTTGGTAAATTATATTGATTTTCAAACCTGTAGTCCCAAAATCTGGGGTTAGTGCGACGGTATCGAACGTGGGACTTGGAGTAAGTATTCCCCCTCTGATTTCCTAACCTAGAATGTAAAATGGGGTTATATAACTGGTTTCAAGATTTACGACGATGAAAACTTAGAAATTATATCCTACCAAACATCGTAGCCCTTGTCCGCCAATAGCAGAGCTGCAAGTTTGAAAATATAATGATTACGGATAAAAGATGTGCTCTGCACAAAACTAATCGTCCGATAATAAAATAATGAAGCATCATATTTATCCGAAATTATTATTGATCAGAAAAAAAAATCATACGTAGGCAATTGTTCGCTGGCTTATTCAGCATCCAATCCGTAGAGGACTGAAAGTTTCCATGCTGAATGATAACAGGCATTTTCCGAGACCCAGTTGGGGACTCAGGTCCAAAAGGAATCCTATGAAGCTCCAAGATGTAACCATCTTCTGTAAACACTTCATGAATTTCCGATGGGTATCCATTTTTGGTAATCAAGTTGATCTGTGTAAAATAAAGTCAAAATAAACTCATTTTTCAATAAAAAAAATTTTTAAAGTGGGTATTTACAGTACTGAACTCATCCCTACGATTCCTCCTCCTTCTAAATGGATTAATACTTCTAAAGTTTAAATTACTCGGACCCCGGAAAGAGTTGAAGAGGTTGAGTCCATTTCCCCTTGAACTATTGAATAAAAATCCGGATGCACAGGAGGAAATGGAGAAACCTATTAGAAATGTCAAACTAACTGTCGATCTCTTGAAAAGGTTCATATTTCAAAAAATTCTAAAGCTAACTCAGCTTTTAAATCCATAGGGTACATGAGTAACTCAAAACTTATCGCTACTGACTGGGATCTCTGACTGACACTATGCGATTTCCAGAATACACTAGGCGAATAAAATTACAACAACAAATAGGGCTACCTTCAGGCTTCAGACATAAGGTGTAAGGGCTATGAGCAGGGTTACCAACAACACGTTCAAGTTTATAAAGTTCCCAGCCTTTAGAGAAAAGTCTCAAAGGTACAAGGTTGCTCTACGTATTTAATCGTTATGATTATGAATTACGTGGTGGGTGATTGGGGAAAATGATCAAGTTTAATAATTAAATATTAAAATATTATCAAGCTCAAAAAAAAAACACTGCCTCTGTTTTCCTCAAGATTACTAACCACGCATAGCAAAGACGGAAGTAGAGTTTCATGAATCATCATCCAAGTTTCACAGAGGAAGATCACATAATTATGAGCTCAGAGTTGTGGGATTTCAGGAAACATTGGAAAGGTGTGTGAGATTTTCCTAGGCTTAACACTTTTATTCCTGACTCATCCTATATAGTATTTAAAAAATATGGGGTAATACCACAGTGAATCACCTTCAACTAAACTCAAGCTCATAGTAAGTCTCATGGACTAAAAACAACTTGGGATTCATAATTAAAGTGTTGATTAATTTAATTAATCCAAGAATAAGAATACATAACAAATTAACTTAAGGGCCTATGAGGTCTTTGGGTGTTAAAAATTAAGTATTGAGTTACAATTTACAAATTCAAGATCTATATGAATTTCTGCATGCTTCAGCCATTTCTTATATTAATCAAATTAAAATCCAATGCTTTCAAAGCTGGAATAATCTAGAATTTTAAACTATTAACTTTAAGCTTTCAGAAATCTAAAGATGCATTAGTCTTGGGCTAGATTTTGACCCTTCTGCTGCCGAAGCCATCAGCGGCTTTACAGTCGACCCTCGTTACGAATGTGTAGGCATAGGTGTTTCGTCACTGGACACTTTGTTGTGGAGCCGTCTGTCTCCTCTTGACTTCGGAATAACCCAATCTCCGTACATTTAACTACCAATAAAAATTATAAAGATAAATCCCCTTCAAAACACTTTGAACTTGAACGAAGCAGTTTGTTTCTGTGATAACCATGTGTGAGCTTGTAGTAGGATTTCTATTTAGTAAATAAAGGGAGGGTTAAGCTACGTGAAATATTCATAAAAAAATCAATGTAATTGAAACCGACATCAAATAAAAACTTTACAATATGCCGCATGAATTGGCTTGCTAGGCCGCATGCTTTTTTGTTATAAGTAGGAACCAGCTCGTGACTTGACGAAATCGAATGTGCATTAAAGATGATTAGCACAATTAATATATAAACACTGATGATAAGTGTTATTGCCCCTGCTGTGTAATCTTATTTCATATAAGTCCTCATTACGATTATAAACGGAGCACCCCTGTCAATATGAATTTTAAAAGTCGGCAATTACTCTCCAAATTCAGTATTACTTTGTTCAACGATCAAAAGCAATTGATTCAATTCAATTTACGTCATATTTCCACGGAGTTTTGAATTATATGTTCAATCGAAATCAGGATCATAATCCCTCGGATTAGGTTCATTTACGACAACAAGCTATGGTCCAGCATTATGATTGTTAGTCGACAATTTGTATAAAAACCCAGCGGGACGTCTCCAGAAGTATCAATTAGCTCTTCTCTCTCTTCTTCACGAACAAAGACGAAAAGCAGCAGGAAATCTACAAGTTCGAAGTCTATTTACTATAGAAGTTTTGAAACTTGCTATCATGAGAACCGCAGTTGCTATTGCTCTCATCGGATTGGCCCTGGGGGCCTCAGGGGCTAGTGTCCTCCGACCAGCCGTAAGTATCCGTTTCTGATTTATAGGAAATTATTTATCATACTCATTCGATTTCTTACCGAACAATTTCGACATGGTATAGGTTCAGCCGGTTGGATGTGGGGTGGTTGATGAATCTGAAATGTCCATCTTGCCTGTCGGAAGTCTCCGTCCCTCCGTCCTCCCAGCTCGTCCATCAATCTCCGTTATGCCAGTGGAGCCAGCCTTTACCGTTGAGGATCCATCCATCGTCCGTCGACCAACTAACAAGCTGCCAGTGATTTCTCGACCGGAAATTTCGGTCATGCCCATCCGAGAAGAATCTTATTTCACTGCTGAAGATGCTTCCATCGTCCGTCGACCAACTAATAAATTGCCAGTAGTTTCTCAGCCCGGTCTTGCTGTCATGCCTGTTCCTGAAGAATCTTATTTCACCGTCGAAGATTCTTCCATTGTCCGTCGACCAACCAATAAGTTGCCAGTGGTGTCCCAACCTGGACTTGCTGTCATGCCTGTTCCAGAAGAATCTTATTTCACCGTTGAAGATGCTTCAATCGTCCGTCGACCAACCAACAAGCTGCCAGTGGTGTCCCAACCTGGACTTGCTGTCATGCCTGTTCCAGAAGAATCTTATTTCACCGTTGAAGATGCTTCT
>JAQFYM010000973.1:0-43548 GCA_034694785.1 Agrenia bidenticulata
AAGCGATATAGCAATAACAAATAATTTAGTCAACGTATAATATTAATTGTATAAACTATTAGAAATGGTTCTTTGGACAATATTAGAATTTCTTTGTTTAATACTAGAGTAATGAGTTTTTACAAATTGAGATTGCAATTAAAGTGTAATAAAGTTTTTTTTTTTTTTTTTGCAAAATATAGTCCAGAATAATTGTAAGTTAGTCCGGAGATTCCAGGATTGTTCTGAAACCATTGTAAACGGAAGTTTTTTTGTTTCATTTTTTATGCGCACTAAAAAAATACCAAGATATAAACATCGCAACACAAAAAAGCAGTGCTCGTTTCTTTTTTATTTTATATTATTCAATCAGAGTGTAAACTGTAGTTACAAAAAAGGTAGTTGCGACAAACTTATGTGGGTTTTACTATAAAAATTTTTACATTTAAGTTTTTTTATGGTCAAAAACTACTTTTATAACAAAGTTTATTAACTTTTGCATTTAATACATTGTTATATAAAACTGGGTTACCTTAAAATATATAAACTAAATTCAGATACAAAAGCAAATAAAAAAAGTGCTTAAATACGCTTGAACTGTATGCAAATACGGAATGAGATAATAGTTTTTTGTTTTGCTAAACTTTTACACAAATAACTTTTAAACTTGTTGCTTATAAAAATATTCTTATTTTTTTACGCAAGAAAGGATTAAATTCAACAGTGGATACAAGTAAATTTAGAAATATAACTGCCGTAAACAAAATGAACAAATGAAAACTAGCTTTAAAGTATATACGCGGCCGAAGCATATAATTTAATGCATATTTTTACGCTGTTATGCTTTTTTTGATTTGTAAATATGATTTTACGCAATAATTTTTTTAACAAGGCAGACAAAACTAAAACATTATCTAGTTCGAAAAAGGTGAGAGAACTAAAAAAGATACAAAAAAAAAAGACAAAACTTTAATATACCACAAAATAAAACGTATATAATTGTATACGTTTCGCGTTACATTTGTGCATATCATATATGAGAATAATTTTCGATTAGCTTTCTTTATCTTTTAAAAAAAAATTCTTAATTAATTGACTGTGATACCATATGTAGATTGAAAAACCGGAATTTTACACACAGAATAAGCACTATATCATATGCATTTTTACGCAGCTTATTATTAGATAACAACCATATCCATTGTAAATGGTATTTTATGTAAAAAAAAAGTTAATAAAATTGCTGTTGTATAGATAAAGCTATAGCTCACACCAGTTTTTTTTAGATTGCAAGATAGCAGTAGGTAAGCCGGTACAATATATGCGACAAAATCAAATATGAATATTAATAAAAAATGTCTAAATAACACAAACAATATTTACTAAATACCCATAGGTAAATATCAGCAACAAAAAGCTAAAAAACGCGCATGGCTTCAGTTGGTTTTAAGTAGAAGTTTTTATTTATGAAGGTAATTAAAACGCCAAAAAATTATCGATTTATCTGCATTCGCTGATCATGCTGCAGATGTTCTTAGTCTTATGTATTTTAAAAAAACCCATTAAGGACATCCGATATTTTATTTGTAGTAAAATTTATGCCTATATAAAATCATAAAGGTCTCCAGGCAATCTTTGTTTATGATTGCTCAGTTTATTTGTATACCGTCTCTCATAGCAATAATGAATAAAATCCGTTTTATTGCTCTTAAATTTTAAACATTTGTATATTTATATGGCGTCGCAATTGTTAAGAAGAAGTTTTGTATTTGACATTCTTCTATGATATTTGTCATAAAACTATAAGTATAACCAGCACTAAAAAAAACTGCCTTTCAAACTGAAAAGATAAAAGCAATACTGCTGTATTGTAAAATAAGGTAATATCTGTTTTATTTGTTCTTACGGGTTTCTAAATCATACTAGTTTTTATAAGACTCCAAAACACAAATGTCAAAAATTATGCTGCTAATATTTTAAATCACTGTACCATTAAGCGGCAAGGTAACATGTACCTATTCCATATACAAATAGTAGAATTAAATCTCATTAACAAAGGCAAAAACTGATGACTTTTATAAAAATTTTTTTAAAAACATGAAAAAAATAGTAAAAAGTAAAATGTGCGATATAAATTTTAGACATTCTTATATAACGAGTGTAAAGCCACGTCATCGAAAATAAGTAAATGTAATGCATGCGCGTGTTTATGCAGACATTATATTGTTCGACAATGTAATAAAAACAAAATCATTTGTTTTTTTACACCAGATATTTTTAAACAGGTACCTCTTTGGCACCACAAAGACATTTTAAAACATCACCACTGCCTTCCTTAGACGAGCCTTGTCTTTTAAATTATTTTTTTATTTGTTTTTCTATTTTTTTGAGTATTTTTTTCGTGCGATTTGCGGTGCTGTAAGACCCAGGCGCACTATTTATTTGCCTTTATAATCAATTTATACTTTAAAAGATGTAATGCACACATTTTGTTTTTAAATGACGCAAATGCTATGTGTTACGATAAACTACTACAGCAAGCTATAAAAATACAAGTCTTGTTAAGTTATTATGGAATATATTTTTTTGAGATGTATTAAAACAACAAAAATGAGGTTCATGTTTTTTGGCATAAACCGAAATTATCAAAGAAATAGTATACTAGTGCAAAATTTGTGTTTTTTTTAAAAAAATGTGATTTGAAAAAATTTACATAAATTGACTCAAAATAGATCAAAATAGTCATTCATTTGTTTTTATAATAGTTTCTTTACTCTGTTTTTCTTGCAAAGAATTCTTGTAATCTATATTGTAATCGAGAAATGCAAACTATTTGCAAATTTATTTTGAAAAAACACCAAAAAAATTGCTATGATCTATTTTGTAGTCTAAGTCAACAGATAAACAACGTTTTACAGCATTTTAGTAAAAAAAAATTGACATATATATATACAGAGCATGTTTTTTACATGTAAAATCTACGAGTTTTGTATAATGCACGACTTGTATATTTGAACAGCATTTTCTATTGTAAAGGCAATTAAATGT
Source organism: Agrenia bidenticulata (assembly GCA_034694785.1). Taxonomy (NCBI): domain Eukaryota; kingdom Metazoa; phylum Arthropoda; class Collembola; order Entomobryomorpha; family Isotomidae; genus Agrenia; species Agrenia bidenticulata. The sequence continues at coordinate 3,028 of JAQFYM010000973.1, forward strand.
CTTAAAATACGTAATTTATTAAAAGCCTTTTAAATTTCTGAAAATAACACACTAATAAAGTTCTGAAAAGCTAGAATTTCCCCAAACCAATATATAATGGTATTTTTACATATAGACATGCGCGAAACATTGTTACAATACCGAGATTTTATTTAAATAGTGTAACTGCATGTTTTTTGTATGTTTGCAGCTAAAAAAATTTTATGGTAAGAATTTTTGTTGCTTTTAATCATTAAATAAAATATGTTATAGTATACAGTGGCTTAGCCAGATAATATTGTAGGATTCGGCTACAAAAAAAGATTAAGCTAAAACAAAAAAAAAAAAAATATTTTTGTAAAAAAATTTAAAAACTACAAATTTCTTGTATGTATTTTTTCGAGTATTTTTTTTGCCCTAAAAAAGACAGCCCTTAAATTCAGGCTTACTTTTTTTCAAGGGGGCCCCCGTGCCCTCTTCCCATAGCTACGCCACTGATCGTATTTTTTGCCTTTACGTTGTAACAGGCTTGCATTAATAATTTACGTATAGAACGTGTAAACTAAAGGCGCGAGTATAAAGCTTTTTGCTTTATGCAAGTGCTAGTAATACAAAAAACCAAAACACCACACGCAAAGAATATAGGGTTATTAGTTCTGTTAGGGTATTATGTGCAAAGTTATTATGGAGTTTTGTAAAATTTTTAAACACACATATGCGTCAAAAATAAATGTTTTTTTTTTTGCGATTAAACAGGCTACTTATAAAAAAATATAATGTGTAAACAACTTAAAATGCTTTCTATCTTGTATTTGCACATTTTTTGTCCAATAATACATCTTTTTTTGTATTTTTATCATAATGCAAATTCATGATATACAGTAAACTCTTGAAAACCAGAACATTTTTATCTGCAAAAAAAAAATATTTACATTGACATGGGTGAATAATATATTGCGCACAAAGAAATCATGCAGTAAAAATGTGATTATTATCAAGAATTTACGGTAATCAAATACATTTACAGTAATAAGGTCTGAAGAAAAACTCGTCACGGCGCCCCTATTTAAGGGGGGTGGAAACTCGGCACGGCACTTAATGTTGCGTCAAAAGCTTTAAAAATGTAACAAAACATAACCAAACATCTTTTATATTGATAAATGCTATAATAATGCAATTTTGCAGCAATTTGTCTTTTTTATCTATTTTTTTTGAGTTTTTTTCTAACATACCCTAACCACAACCCTATTAAACCGCATACTTAGTCATACCTTGACAGTAAACAAACGGATTTATATATCTTACAGTATTTTTTTTATGTTAGATAGTTTTCTTTATTTGTTCTTTTTAGTATTATCCAGATGAGTTTATCACCTGAGGGGTTACTTTGTCCCTACAGACAAATTTTCCGCCGCCCGGTGTATGGTTTATTGATGTTGACTTTAAAACTATAAAAAAAAATTTTTTTCGGGTTTTTTGCGTTGTTTTTTTGTTGTCTTTTTGTCTATTTTAAGTTTACTAGTAAAATATCAGAGTATCTTTTTACTGACAAAAAAAACAATAAAACAACTATATTTGTAAATAAAAAATAAATCGTTTTTAAACAAAAAAAAAACACACTCAAAATTTTTTTAAACATTTTTCTTTTGCTTAACGCTTCATCAATGGCATCATTATAAAAACCTTTACATATTTATTTTTGTGTACATATTTTGTTGAAAATTTTTATTGCTGCATTTTTTTTCCTGTCCTTTTTTAATCATCAACAATAGTTACAAAAAATTGCAATAGCTTACAAAAAAAATATCTTCGGGGTAAATATTACTCTTAATCAATGTATGAAGGCTTGTTTTGTGCTGAAAATCAGTGTGTTTCTATTACGAAATACAATGATTACTGTTTTTTTGTGTTGGAGTTTACGACTCTAGACTTTAATAAATCTTGAACAAATACAATTATACTTTTGTGTATTGATTAAATCACATCAAATAGTTTTTAAACAATTTTTTACAAGTAAGGTAAAACCATTTAAAACTTTTTCCTTGTTAAGCTGCTATCGGTAAGTCTCGGTAAAGTTTGCAGTATATGATCATGATATAAGTGTAGGATACATCCACGATATCACAATCTAATTTTGCTTTTTTTGGCTCATTGCGCGCCTACTCGCAAAAAAAAATGTAATAACACTTTAGTTTTTTTTTTTTGAAATAAAAAAGCGTATACAAATGCTTTAACGTATATTTACATATTATATTATACAATATTAGTAAAAACATAAATACAAAATATGCCAAATAATATAAGAAAAAAATATCAATCTACGAATATTAAATATAAATATACGGTATTGTTTTGTATATGCCTTATTCTATAAAAAACAACAGCTTAGCCGCCACAGCTACATCTACAAAGCCTCACAGACTTGCAAGGTTGGCCATATACACTTTTAAATGCAATATTATGTCCACCAGGCCGATCCCAACATACCAAAAGTGGGTGTGCGAGGTAAATCGCTGTACGATGTAGGCTTAAATCTTTTATAAATACAGGCGACTGTCGTCTTATAAACCGTTTAAACCTTTTATACCTACGAGTAATTTAGGGGGTGTTTTAGACCGCAGATTACGCTTTGATGACAAAATACACTTATACCATGGGGCGGGTCTGGTATGTGTTGCAATAAGTTTATAGAAATTATGTAAAATAGAAACAAAATGTGGGTAAAATAAAACATATAATAAATAATAAAATATTATTTAAATTATAAAAAAAATAATGAATATAAAAAAGATGTTAATGGCATGGAGACAGCGTATAATTGGCTATGTAGCAAGAACAAAACGCCAATAAAAACTCTTGAATTTTTTATAGCCAAGAAGAAAAAGTTTAAACTATACTGGTAAATAACATTTGGTATAGACAAAATCTAATATACAAAAATTTGTAGACTCCCATTGTAGGCTTTTAAGATAAAAGCAGACGGTTTCAAACAATCATAATACTTTTTGATTTAGCTGTCTCTATACTTAATTCAAAAAAGTGGAATATTTAGCGCATTGATAGTGTGTTTTAGTTTTACGTAGAATTTTTTGCCTACTTGCGTGTAAATTTTACACGCTGAAAAAAAGAAAAATTTTATCAAACAATAAAATGGTATTTCTGCTCCAAAAAATAAACCTTTTTAAATATTTAATATACAACATCAACAACTACGGGCAGAAAAGCTTGCGCGGTAAGACTCAAATTATACGAAGTATATTGTACCTTGAGATTTTAAACCATATAGTAAGTTGCCTTTTCAAGCGAATTCAACATGACCATAGCTTTTAAACTATTTATTTTCATACGGATCTAATTATGTTTTTGACTTTTAATAAATACCAGGGGTAAAATTACTGGTATATATTGTGTTTTTTACAAAAAATTGATTTTTGGTACAATGTTTTTGTAAAAATATGTATTTTAAATGATGAAAACATTCGATGTGAAAAATATAAACTCTAAAAGCTATAATTGGAGTGTTTGACTGATATATACGGCGTATACAACTACTTGCGTAGAACGTATACAGCCGATTCTTTTTTCGGCTATAAAAAATATGTTAAAATATTGTAGATAAGAACGAGGAGTAAAAAATAAAATATATGGAACAAAATATTAAATACAAAGAATACCAGCCAAAATAATGTAATGAAATCTATTTGTCGCATTTAAATATTGTATTAATGCTGAATATAAAAAAAAAAAAATGCCGAAAAAAAAGAGCATAAAATGGCAAATACATATAAAATAAAATACGTTACAAAAATTAATAACACTAAAATATACATTGAAATGCGTATTTGTCTAGAAGATTGTTTTAGAAACACTAATTAACAAGTAAAAAGAATGGAATTTTATATAAAAATAAATAGAAAATATATGAAGTAAAAAACTGTAATAAAAACGAAAAGTATTAAAAGAAAAATGTAATGTAGATAGATACAAAAACAAAAAATGTAACGGAAGATAAATAAAAATGCAACGAATAAAAAAAAAAAGTATATTAACGATTAGATTTGAATATATAAGGAAAATAAAACGTTACAGAGTTGCGTATGTAATTGTAAGGAGTATGTAGAGAATACAAAATAGAAAATTAACAGATATTACAAAATAGGCTGTAACTAGGAAAATCAATATATACAAACAAAACAATATGTACATATATACAAAAACGCAATGATGAGATATTTTTCTTTTAAGTATAGAAATGCGTTGATGTGTTGCTAAGGGTTTGCAAAAAGGGAGCCGTAAATCATCGACGTCAGAATTAAGATAAACTCAAAAAATATTAGATAACAGAGTATAATTCTGAGGAAGATGGAAGGATATAGTAATCTTTACAATATAACTTAATTAAGTAAGATTACTGGTAGTATTTTCTGCAAGTTTTTTATAAAAACCAACAGTTTTTTTACGAGGATTTTTATAACGCGAACAATTTGAGAATTGCCAGCTGACATATTTTGAAGCCACTTTTTGTAAGGTCAAAAAAGAGTATTCTGGCTCTACTGACCGTATGTTTGCAAAATAACAGCTACTTTATAGGCACCAAAGACACGTCCACATACTTCTTTACATTGCTCCAAAGCACAACACAAACAGCAATTTTTAATAAACGAGGTAGACAAAACGCTTATTTGTGTACTACATTATGCGTATCAACTACAATTTTTTTACTCAACTAGTTTAATCTTTGTAGAGTAAAAACAAAAAAAGACCCATAATAGTTGTTTTCTTCATATTTAAAAACCTTCTTACTTAAAAAAACTGAAATGTGCAAAAATATGTAAATTTTAGACAAGCTTTTTATATTTTCGACTTACTAGTTTTTGTTGCTCATACGTCTTTCGAATTTTTGTTTCATATTTTTTTACAGGGATTATTTCAGCGTGGTTATTGAAAAAAAAATGACAACTACTTATAACATAACACAAGGGCTTAGAAACAAATTTTTACAGCGCAATTTCTGGTAAAAAAAAGTATTTTAGCACGATAAATACCGAAAAAATAGATTTTCGGTTATTTTAAAGCAAACTTACACACAAAAAAAGATGATATATATTTTTTTTAAAAAAAGTGGCCCCATAAAAATATACGTTTTAAAAACTTTGTATCGTAGATACAGCTGTAAATGCACTGATAACATTTTTGCAGTGTATGGGGTTTAGCCTTAACAGAAGCAAAATTTATACAGTTCCTGTGTATATACGCATGAGTTATATTAGGTAATCCGTTAGACTCTTTTCTATTTTTCTGTCGCAGAAAAACGGTAGAGTTTTACGAAAAGGTTTTGTATACGTTGCAATCATATGATAGATGTATTTTAAATACATAAAAACATAATTTTTCTAGTTGATCAACAATTATTTATCTTTTATGAAAATTGGTGAATATTTTTGTTTTTTGTTATGCATATAACATTAGGTAATACTGTTAGTCGTAGTTTTTACAATAAGTAAAGTAGTCATTTGCCGTTTTTTATTTAGGTTGTAGGTACGTTTTGTTTTATGTTATTTTTTATAAAGAAATAGTATATATATATATATATAGACATGTCATCTGAGAACCAAAATTCGCGTACTATAACTCTAAAAATATGGCGTATAAATTAGTCAAATAAAACTATTTGACTGCAAAGATTTACTAGAATTTATAACATGCATGTTCAGCTGCAATTTTTCTTTTGTTTGTGTTAAGCAAGTAATTTTTCACGACCGTAGTTTCTAGATTTTTCTATCATGATACATGCAATATCAGCATGAATTTTTGTTTTTGTTGGTTTTTTGTCAAATTTCGCGTCACTTTTATACCAAAAAAAGAAAGAAAATAAAATTATACGATGTAAAGCTTGCACTTAATGCAAAAAAGAAATGTTAAATACAAGTTAATAGACTTTGTTAAACAATATGTCAAATTCAAACATTCAAGTATGAATCCTGGATTTCAAAAAAAATAGTAATTTATTTATATTCTATATAAAAAAATTAAGGAAATTAATATAGATACCCATCACTAGTTGAAATTAATAAAAAGCGATTTTATGTCAGCCAAAAATGTACACAGACATAGTGTTGTGGGCACGATTTTTGTGTAAAATTTCATTGTTCTGAACTATATAAACTTTGTAATCCTTTTTAAAAAAAAACATAAAGTCTCAAAACTAGACATTGCATAAAACAATGATCACGCTAAAAATCGCAATCAAACACAAGCTTTAATGACTTTATAGACACCTTGTAATTTTGAACTGCAAAATAGCACTCTTTGTAAAAGAATAGAAATTTTCAACAATGTTAAATTATGTATAGACATTATAAAAAAAATACTAGCAACTCCACCATAACATTTTTGATTTTTAAAAAGGCAAAGTTTGAGATTTAAGCGAGTTTTTTCTGCTTTAAAATAATTATTGGGTAAAAAGATATATGAACAATTACTGTGCATCAAAAGATAATGCTTTCGTTTCATAAACGTAGCTCACGTATATAAGTTTATTCATATCTGTGTTAGTATTTTTTAAGCTTTGCTGCTAAGCGGTATTTATTCGTAAAACAATTTAAATACTGGTTTCATACTAAAATAATACATAACATAAAATGAGAAAATATCTTTGAAAAGATAAAAAAACTATTGCTTAAAAAAAATTCATAGAATTTTTTTTTATTTTCTACTTTTATAACTTAAAAAAACTTTTTTGCAGATACGCATTTACGGTGTAATAACTCGTTTTTACCAGGCAAAGCTTTTGTTCATTAATTGCCTGATATCGTCTTTGACATCGAGTTTCTTGCATGCTTATGGTATAAAAAGATTTCTGCTGGCAAAAAAATAAAAAAATATATTTTTTTGGTATTATTCAACGAAAAATGCAAATATAGGCAATCTTTTACTTATAACTCATTATAAAATATATTAAAAATAATCAAGGCCCTGATAATTGTTTTATTTTAATCATGTATGTATAATTTGTGTGTGACACAACAACCTTGTATTAAAATTTATTTAAGGCATTTAATAATGACTTTATTATGTCGTTATAGAAAGTATTGTCATCAAAAAGCAGTAACAAAAAAAATTGCAATATTAATAAATGTTATAAAAGCTATGTTATACCGAAGAAAACATTAAGAGAAGTACAAATCATTAAATAATAGTTTATAGCGTTACAAAAAAAGATAACATCGTCCCGGGCATTTTTTGCATTGCATGCAATGTTTGCAGACCCAATGTCGTACCCAGGATTCTTTATGGGGTGTTAAAAGCAAGTAGAGGCAAAAATATGTACGCAAAAATACGATTTTTGCTTAAATTAAAACACCATTTGCAATTTATACTTTTAGAAAATTTTTCAGCACAAAAGAAGTTAACCTAATTATAGTTTACCTTTTACATCCAACCTCAAAAAAATTCAAAAGAGGGAGTATAACCACGGATGTTATCAATAGGGGGGTTAGGTTGGTTTAACCCGCTGAATTAGCTTTTTATATTTTTTTTGCGGTTTTCGCGCGTAAATATAGGGTTTTCACAAAAATATTTTTTTTTTCAACCCGTCCCACCCCTCCCCCCGAAAAAAATATCGGTTTCCACCCGTTGGGTATGACCCACCGAACCGTTTGCTGAGTATGCTCATTTTCTGACATACATATCCTTGAAGTATTATATCAACTATAAACTATTTGGTACTTACTTGTTACAGAACGACTACGCAAACTAAAAAAAATACTAAATAACTTTTTTATGCTATAAAGACGTACCGTTTATGAACTGTAAAATAACAAATATACATAGGTAAAAATAGTTTAAATTATAAAATTGCATTTTAATCATATATAAGACAAAAAAACTACGTATATTCTAATTTATTCGTGGGGGGGGGTTGAAGTGCAACGCATTCACATAATCGTACTGCCGTGACCGGTTTTCAGTTTTCTTCTACCTATGTTAAGCGTTTTTTCTTCGCTGTCCTTTCTTCTTCATATATTTTTGCGTCTTGATTCGAAAATAGTATCAAAAATTGGAACTAAAAGTTAAGTAAAAGAAAAATGTACTTGATTTTTTATGCTTTGATATTTTAAAATAGAAAATTTCTTCGAAATCATTTTTTACAACTTTTTGCCAAAAACCCTATCTTCTTTACTAAAGAAAAAGTTGCCGACAGCGCCAAAAATGTAGCAATCTACATACAATATGTTATTGCATTGCACTTGACAAAGTATTCCACGACCCAAAACCATAAAATTTTATACTGGACTTTTTATACCTATAGTATTTATTTTAGTGATTGTTTTATTAAACGGCGCTTAACGGTTTTCTAATTGTTTGGCTATAAATTATAGTAAAAGTTACATCATTACTAAGGCAAAAATCCAATATCTACGCATTACGGTCTTAAATGTAGCCGGACTCAAGTAAATGCTGCAAAGCCCCGGTATGCTCAGGAATTCGTAAGAAAGACAGGTTGTCGGCCGTGAGCGACAGTCTCGCACTGCTAGGCTTAGTGTGCAAGGGGCCGCAAGCGTTAAGCAGTAGCTAGAGCCTTGTGCAAAAGCTATAATAATAAACGGTAATCTTCAGTCGCTAAAAACTTATATATTTGTGCAGAACTAGTGAAAATTAGTTAGTGTATATTTTAGAAATGCATTAAGTCTTTACAGATTTTACAATTTATCGAGCAAGTAATGTCAAATTGAGAAAACAATACTAGCTCATAAAAATATCTGATGCAGCTTTTTATTTTCTATATAGATTAAGGTACTTAAATTGTATTTTTTAACATATTGTACTATTAAACGCATTTTTGGAAGTGTTTATTATAAGCAATTATGAGCATAATACTAATATGTTTTGTTTACTTTTTTGATCATTGTTTTTCATTGAATAAAACATCTGCTTGCGGTGATTTCTTATTGAATTGAGAATTATGTTGTATACAAAAACATGATATTAGTGTAATACTACAATTCGAAATATATATTGCTTTCTATAACTGTTATTGGCGTAAAAATACCTAACGTACGTTATGCTATATTAGATAAAGTTGCTGTATTTGGATGCGTACAAAGGAAACTAAGTTAAATGCACTTAATATTCTTTGACGAAATGTATTGGCATACTAAAGAAGCATGGAAAGTAGTTTGGGAAAATATATTGTAAGTATCAACCATAAAGCAATCTCTAAACTTTTTTTTTTATGAATACAATGCAATCTATAACACTTACAAGAACACTCTGAATGCTAGATTTTTAAATAACTACTAAATAAAAGTATTAATGCTATAACATTAGGTATTTATATATCAATATGCAATTTGTCAATCTGAACTATTGCATCATCACCATTATACTAATTAACCAAAAATAGTTAAAAAAAGAGCATAAAAGTAATCAGCTTAATATTTCGCATTTACTAAAAACGTAAAAATTATGGTTGTTATTGCTAAAAAACGGCAGGATTATTGGCAATAGAGTTTTTTTATCCTGGGACAGGACCCGTACGAATTTGTTGCATTTTTCGAAATTAGTGGCGAACATTTACAGGTCACGGGCCTACTAACGGGCTTTTAAATTAATTCAAAGGGTAACAAAAAAATACTATATAATGTGGTATCTATATACTGTCAGAAGCAAAAATAGTATCAAAAGAAGATTATGCAAAAACTATTTTTTGTGTTATTTATTAAGATTGTTGCTACAGAAACAAATATCTTTACACTTTTAGACCGACTCGTTTGGGCAAATTTACATGCATGTGGGTCACGGATGAAGCGCGGGTTGTTTTTTTTACACGTGACGGGTTGACCGGGAGCACGGGTTCTGTTCCCGTTTTACTTTATACAAGTAATTATTTTACGATGACTTTTAGTCACCAATACAGATAACAGCGTTTTGACTGGTACCTTTTCTTTGCAGCAATTAATTTATTTTCTGTAGTTTATTGGAGATTTTCTGGCACTGTGTACTGTAGAATAGAAACACAGGGCTTAAATATAAATAAAAAGTGTGAATCACAATTTAACTGTATATACACAAGCAAAATAACGCCTACAATATTTGGTTTGTTTTTGTATTGAATATATAATGTAAATGCTTTATTTTAATCAGCGAAATTGTACACGCGTGCAATTAAGCTACAAAAATCTGTCCCGATTAAATAACTAGCATACATGTTTGATTTGATGCTAGAAAAGTATTGTTTTTTAGGCTTAAGATATAAAAAAGCTGATGGAACTATGTTAAAATATAAGGTACTTGTTTAATTACGTATAGAAAACAAATTCAACGTATAATAGTATACTTATAGTATCTTAATTTACGTTTGCTGTCATTTAAAAAAAATTATGCGTCTAATTTATATTTTTTAAGTTGCAAAAATACCTTAATAAATAGCTCGTTTAGTCTCTGTCACATAGTGGGTTTATTAGGTGGCTTGATGCAAGTTTTGTAACCCTATTTTTTTGTATATCTCTTTCTTATTTTACCGTTTTTCTTGTTTTACTTATTAAGTTTTGTCATTACCTTGATTATATTTGGTTCAAGTGCCTCTTAAAGCTATACACTTAAAATTTTCTAAGGGTTGATATTTATGATAAAAATGCCATTGAACGTGTTGTGTCCAATAATGCCTTTGTTTGTTTTTCCGATGTATGTTTCGCGTAAATTTTTGTTTTTTATTTTACCATTTTTGTTTTCGTAGAAAAAACTTGCTGTGTGCAGGCCCACACACTGTAGCACCGATCTTTAAAAGCATGTCAATGTAAAACAAAAAAAAATTACATGACTTTTTCTGCGAAAACAACAATCGTATACATATACATGATTTTTGTACCGGTAAGATTTACAAAAAAAAATACCGCTTTAATCTTGGTACTAGTTAATATCTACACAGCTTTGATCGTTTAATCGGTGGCAGAGAATTGTGCAAATTATTATTATTTTTTGTTTCGTTAGTCTAACTTGTACTTTTTTACACCCTTGAATATTAATACCTTTCATTAGTATGTTCTTATATTTTTTTTATCATTGCATACAACATTATGCGTTGTATGAGCTATGCAAAGTCAGGCAAATCTTTCTTATGCAAAAAACGGAATATTTGAGTGTAGGACATATCTATTGTATACGTGAGAAATTTATAATACAATGGCGGTATGATTTTTTATGCTTCAGTTTATCTTTTTTTACGTGGTTGGAGTTATTATTCCGTAATCGCTGCATTGGCTTGTATTACCACAGGTTTTTTACAAGAAATATACATACCCAAGTAATATGCGCTAATGTTAACGAACCAGAGATTTTTTGCTCTTTTTCACCTGTATTTAATGGGGATAGTCATATCTAAGATATATGTTTTTTTTGGCTATATTAAATGTTGTATTTCAGTACAGGAGAGCCAGCTTTAGTATAGATATGACATTTGATATCAGTATTAAAAAACAGCAACTACTAGTTTTGGCACTTTTTGTCGCAAGCAATACTGGCACTTATTTAAGTACGTAATTTTTAAACGATCTTACTGCGTTAGAATATTTAAACCCTTTATTGAGTTTTCTTACAATGTTTATGCCTCTTAGAGTATATTTTTGTATGCACAAAGTAGAGGTCATTGCAGTAAGAACTACAAATACTATTACAACATTTAAATAAAGTGACATTCGTTGTAAAATACGTTTTTAGGAAAACAGACTGTATGTCATTTTCGATATAGATATGAGTAAATACTTCATTACTACTTTTTTGCGTAAATTTGTACATAAAACTCAGGAATCATCAAACTTTAATAATAAGGGAATATATTAACTTACTGTTACGAATAGTTATAAGTCAACAATTACCCGCGTTACATCGTTGTATTGAGAACTTAATATTGCACTATTGTTAGTCTTTGTTCCTTATGTATTTTTTGCTCACAAAATGATTTTTTTAGATTCAGAAAAGGTACAAATACTCTACTAACATAATCAAAATTTGCTATGCATTAGTATTTTATAGTGTTTTTAGATCAAGTAAAACAGTTTTTACAAAAAATTGAACGTGTTTTGCGCTAAAAAGATATTTTCCACGCCATATAGGACACTCTTCGAACCAAATACGCCGTTGTTCACACCAAACAAGACGTTTTCCAATTCAGATAGGGTGTTTTCAAAACCAAATAAGACGCGTCCAAACCGAATAGGACGAATTTCATCAGTACGAAAAAAATTTGTTGTATCTAAATATGTAATTTTTTTGGTATATTATAGTTTTTTTAGATTTTTTTTAAAAAAAATGCAACTTTTGGGTCAAAAAAAATTATGTCAAAAAAGTAGAAAATTTAAAAAAATACTACAAAAATCGTTCAAAAACAATAGTTTTTCTAATAATTACATTAGAGTATTTAAGTTATCATTCCAGCTTAGTTTTTGTGTTTTTAATTTGCATTTAGATTTTCACATTTTTTTGTCAAAATTATTTTTTGTCCGAAAATAACATTTTTGCCAATAAAAATCTAAAAAAACTGATTATAAAAAAACATATAAAAAACTATTATTATGTACTGATTTAATATTTTTTATTCGGGTTGGACAGCCTCCTATTTAGTTCAAAAACGTCTTATATTGTTTGTAAAAACGACATATTTGATTTAAAACCGTCCCATTTAATTTGGAAATAAAATATATAGATAGTTTTAGTATTAAAATCTACTCCTAAATACTAAAATACAAGTTCAAATGTTTAGCTGTATTAATTATCTTGCTCTTATGCACTCCAGTTACCATACAGAAGCGCTGGTGGCGCTGTCTTAAGCAAGGGGTATAATTGTTTATTGATACGTTTTTGTATTAAGTGCTAGCAATGCGCTTTTAAATCGCTGGGTATACTAGAAACACAGGCCTATATGCTTCTTGCTTTTTCACGCGTATACCCTAGGCAGATGTGAGCATTTTTTTTGTTGCAAAAAACAGTAAAATCAATAAAAAATATTCGGTTTTAGATTGTGCGGTTAATATAAATGTGCTAAAATACAAACGATTATCTAGGAAGAATGTTACTGTCAATCGAATTACAGAATGTAGTTTCTTTTATTAATGTATGTCTATCGCGAAAATAAATGAGCATAGTTGTCATTTCTGCAACTATGCTATCATTTTTTCTACTTGGCTTTTCTTTATGTTAAAAACCAACAAAAACATAAAACCGCTTTCTAGCGCTCTTTTTTGACGACTAAAGTAGTATTTTTTTATTACCTTTTAAATATATGTGAAGCTGTAATGCGGTCTTTGTACAAAAAACAGCAAATGACGTAGTTTTTGCATAGGAGGAATATGATGGTTCATATTGATGTTCAGACACAAGTATCGCACGAAATTTTGATGTTGGAGTTTGTTAAAAAAATCTGTCATTGTTGCGATTTGTAAAAATTTAAATTGTTGCAATTATTTGGTTGCGTATATTAATTGTATTAAACTTATATTTTCCCTGCTAGTAAACTGTTACGAACGAATACAAAAACCGTAATTTACATAAGTTTTGTCTAGACATAGTTCAATCTTTACTAGTCTACTTTGTACTTGGTTACGTTTGCTTATATATGCAGTCTTAATAAAGTTAATTTTTTTGATGTTGTTTTAAAACAAACAATTGATTGCATTTACGTTTTAACACGCTTTCTGTCTTAATTTTATGGCAATTTTGTAACATTTTTTGCATTCTTTGTAATCATATAACCAAATCTTTATTACATGCAACAACTTTTAAACTATGTTGTTAGTAAGTATTCGAGCTGGTGAGGTTGTGCAGATTTAAGCGGGCTTATTAATAGAGGATATAAGCTTTTATGACCTCCGTATTTATGTTTTTTTATACAAACTAGCAGGGTTTTGGACCCCCGCCTATAAAATTGCAAAATGTTGAATAGGCATATTTTTTCATTTCTAAAAAATATAATAAAAACAAGTGGGTTGAAGAATTGGCGCTTGTTTTGTTTACCTTTGATTTTTGGGCGTTCATATGCATATAAAAACGTGCAAACACAATTACGTTAACAGCAAATGTGCAAGTAAATTCGGTAGTAAAAAGTACGTGGAAAAAAAACAAATAAAGTGTACACCGAAGTTCGAATTTGCATAATATGTATGGTACAATGTAATGTATGTAATGACACATGAAAAATCATAATCTGAATTCATATTTTTTTTTGTTGACAGAATTTTAATAATTGAATTTATCATTCCTTTGTATTATCTGTCTCATAACAGTAAAAGTACAGTATTACGATATTATTTTTTTATTAGAATATGATTTCTGTAATAATGTTTTTTCTATACAAAAAAGTATTTTATGCGCTTTAAACAAGAACCCGTAAAATGAACAAATATCCGTATTTTTCTAACAAAAAAAAATGCTGGTGGTACAAAATCGATGCTGTGTCGCATTTTTGTGCTTTTTTTACTCGTAATTTACTTCGAACTTATGACCTATACTTTCATATTTAACATAGACTGTATATATTTTTTAGAAATATTTTTTATAGCCAGCTTTTCAATCTTAGAAAATTAAAAAACGCAGAAATTGCGTTTGGTGGTGGTTCTAGTAAACTCGCATTTCTGCATTATGTATACTTACGCGAAACCGAACTGTCGCAAAACATATTTTTACCATATTTGGGCTAGTAACCTAGAATTAGTTCTTTTAACATATAAAGCTGTGTCATATTCTCCTTTTTTATATTTCTCCCATTCTTTGTTGTAATCAAATTACATCATCTTACAAATTTTCGCTCACATGACTTTCTTTTGAAATCGGATATAGTTTTTTTGTCCTTTTTTTTTAGTATTTGTTTCTCTACGCAATTTTTGAAGTTCATAGTACATATTAAAATCAATTTTGTATAAAGAGTGTTTTTTATAACGTTGGCAATTCGCAATTAAGTACGCCTTAATGTCGCAATATTTTAATTACTCTTTACTGGTATATTTGTTAGGGTTTGCATACCCGAGTCCTCGGGGTTGTTGCGTTTTTTATATAAAATTTTGTTACTGAATATGACCCGGTGTTCATCAAGGAATAATTTATTATGAGTGTATTTTTGTGTTAGCATAAGTATAAGATTTTTAAATAACCATAGTATGTTGTTTTTAATTTTATGCTTTTTCTCGTATTTTTATTTAGATATTTTACTCGTAGACAATTTGAATTTATAACAGTAACTTAATACGCCATATAAAAATTTTGGACATAAGACTACTAGAAGATCTTAAAATAAAATTTTACCGAGTAATAAAAAGATATTGGTATGCGAGTACATACAATACTAAAAATTAGAACCCAGTTCGTTATCTAACAATAGTATAATGCAACAAAAATTACATGATGGTTTGTAGAAAAAACTTTGAATCGAAAAAAATTATTGCTGAACACTAAAACAAGTATGTTTTACAAAATAAAAACAGGGTTATACAACGTCGCTTTATTCTCTTCTAAAGTACAGCCATTCTATGATGGAAATCTTTTATCGGTTATGATACCGTGAACCGTTTATGCGTATACAGTAGTAGTATTTTTTTTCGTTTATGCACGTATTCGTTGTGCATATATAAGTGCAAAAAAATGGGTTCTACCCACTACTGTTTTTGAAAACAGAACACCTTGTAGTTTTGAAGTACTGATAATTAAGGTTTTTTTGTTTTTTTTTATTTTATAAATTTCTACAATTAGTATTTAATAACTATACCGTCACCTTTTAAAATAGAAATATGTGTTTTTAAAGCTTTGCAACCTATTTTTTTGCTGTTGAAGCTGTGCGTTTCAAGTAGCAACTATATATTTTAAATTTTACAGCCCGAGAGTAAACCTGACTTATATAGAATTTTACAAAACTTTTCTGTACGCGTTTACAACGTGTATTCTTTTTGCAAAATAATATAAGAAGTAGCGTTTAGTTGGTTATAGATTAGCCAAACTATTAACTGAAATTTGATCATAAAATTTATAGATATGTTAAAAAAAAGACACAGAAAAAACTAAAGAAACCTCAGGAAATGCCAGTTTCTGTGCAACATATTTTTGCAGAT
This sequence comes from Agrenia bidenticulata, assembly GCA_034694785.1. Lineage (NCBI taxonomy): Eukaryota > Metazoa > Arthropoda > Collembola > Entomobryomorpha > Isotomidae > Agrenia > Agrenia bidenticulata. The sequence goes on from JAQFYM010000973.1 coordinate 19,101, forward strand.
TTTGGTTGCCTTTTAAAATTATATCATCTACAAAAAAATGACAAAATATAAACTAAAATACTATAGTATGTATTCGCTTTAAAACTATTTAGGTAAAATGCGCAAAGGACGATGTTTTGAGATCAACCGTGCGGCAAATTTTTGTTCTTAATATTTTGGGGCTAATCCTTTTATGTAGCATTGAGTTTTCTTATATAAATTACCATTATAATTTACTAGAAAATGCTGGATTTAGTTTAATATTTTTGCTAAAATTTGCAATAAATCAATTTGCGATAAACCAATTTTTCGTACACATAAAACTGCCCTTTCCTACAAAGACGTATAAAAATTAAATAAGGACAACGTTTGTACATGCGATTGTGATTTTTGCATTGATTTAAGAAAACTTATTATATTTATTTTGTTTGCCATGAAAAATTTTACAAAACATAAAACAGCAAAACAAGTTTTGTATTAATTCTCAGGATACAAAGCCCACGTAAAAAGATAATGTACCGCAAAAAACAGTAGTCTTGCTGTATTTTATTTTATAAAAAATTTTAAAGAAAGCAATTATAGTTTTTTTTATATCATGTTTATTGGTAATGGTTCCATAGTGAGAAAAAGCCTGCACAAAGCTAAAATTCTACATGCAAAAATAATAAATATATAATAATGTGATATAATAACCCTTTTTATTTTTTAAGCCAATGTCTATATTTCTTTTTTTTATTGGCAAAATTTAAGAAGCTTTATTGCAGTTTATTTTTCGCTAAACAACGTATTTTTATATGCAGTCAAGCGCAAAAAAAAAAACGCTGAATGCAAAGATTTCAGCATTTTTTATAATAAAATCACCATGAAAGGTCATATAGAAATATTGCATCTGGATACGCACTATGCAAAAAGGTTGTCAAAAAACGTCGCCAAAAAAATCCGGACACAATACACTTCTTTACCTTACAATTTTGTAACCAGTAATCTACCATACTGTTTTTTGTGTAAAATTAAATGAATAATAGTTCAATGACTGTTCAAAATTACTATGATGTTGTCTGTACGCGGCTTACTAACCGCCAGGCATGTGTTTTTACGACACACACAAAAAACAAACCCGGGGCTTAGATTCGTAAAAACATTTAAAATACCTAGGGTTTTTCTGCCGAAAAAACCACCCACTTTAATCTATAAACGTGTACAATAAAAGGTGAATGGCAGCGCAGCACTTGCTGCATTTTTCCTTGCATTGCCACGCGAATTGTTCAAATCATATCCTCAACTTATCATTGGTCTTGATGATAATATGCGATCGCATGCGCGTGACTGAAAGTACATATATTTGGCATTAAGAATACGATTTCTACAACAATTCACTACTATTGTCAGTTTTAAATGTCTAAATTGATAATCTATTTATAAATTGCATTATAAGGTTTTTCATTTGTCTTACTACTGCGTGTAATAACAGCTATCTGCCGCTTCGCATGTAACTTTAAGTCAATGTCTTTATTTAAGAACATTTTCTGGTAATTCAATTATGTCAGCGGCAACTTATCATCCTGGAATTTTTACTTATCATCAAGTCAATTTTAAATTGCTGGTTATATTTTAAAGACTACCATTCATTTAAAGTTTTTTTGTTGTAATTTTTTTACTTTCTATTCAGTGTATCTCTTTTTTTTCCTGGTTAATTCCTAACCTAGAATATTATTCAATATTCATTGTCGTTACATCATTATCAGTCTCTTTTTTTGTAGAAAAAAATATAGGTCATACGATTATATTATCGTAAAGCATGGTTTCGGAATGTTTTTTTAGTGTCCATTGTGCTTCCAAAAATTTTCTTGATTTTTCTTAATTCATCTTACATGCGTTCGTTTTAAATTGTTGTCGCAAAAGGATTTTTCATCACTATAAAAAACAATTATATATTTGCTCATACCAAATATATCTCAAATTAGTTATCAGTATAATTCAACTCGCATTCTTTTTTTAATATTTAACTGTTAATTGAACTGCTAGTAATTTGTTGAACCATTACGTCATACGTGCTCTCAAGGAATAATTGTTTTGTTTGCAATCTACGAGAGAAAACTGAGTTGAACCTCTCCCTTCAACCAATATTCCAAATTTTACATTACCCATAGAGCTGCAAAAAACACCTGTTGTAATTTGCCGCGTTTTTGTTGCAATGCAACAATTCTCTACATACAAGGCAACCGCTTAGCCATATAGTCACATTTTTATAGCAGAACCCTTTTTACGTTAATCTTTTTATACATGCACATTTCTTTTCTAGAGCGTCTAATATACTACTTTGGGTTTAGTTTTGTAACATAATGAAATGCTTGTTCAATTTTTTGCATGCCTTACATACTTTATCTGTTGATAGTAAAAAATAGAAAAATAAGAAGTTGCTATATTTTTTTTTCAAAAGCCAACTATAACTCAGCAGGCCGAAAACTTTTTGCTATAATAATTGTACGTGTATTTCGTTGTCTAATATTCCCTGCAAGTGATTTGTACATAGATTTTTGTTTTATTCTGTTTTGGTAATCCATCTTGTGCCACTCGTGTTGCAAAACTTATCACTTTGCCAAGATATACCTTTTATTTTAATTTTAAAAATTAATAATTGTCTTTCTATAGTTACCATCATTTTCTGGTTTACTTTTTCCATGTACCATTTACTATTGTGGACTATTAAAAAATGCCAATATTTGTTTAAATATTTGATATAAATTGTGTGAACACCGCGCTAGAAAATAAAAATACAAGTGCATTATACTAAAAAAACAAATAAGCCTACTTTCAATATAAAGTTTTTGTCTTCTCCGGGCAGCATTTTATAATAAAACATTTGAAAAACAAATTATCCTACTAAATATCTAATATGGCTTTCAAATTACTCAGTTTTTTAACCAAAAGCTATTTTTTACGTTGTAAAATTGTCCTACTAGACTAATTCTTGTACCATTTTCTGATGTCCACACATATCTTTTAGTATCCATTAGCTGTTTGTAAACACGACAGGGTAGAGCCATCGTGATGTACTAGGCTTGTCCGAAACATGTTGTATACACACTTCAGTAGGTATATGGTTTTTTTTATGTATAATAACTTAGGTTTTTATTTTACACATTTTCTCGAACGCAAAACTTATTTGGTTTTATTTATTCGTTTATACCATCTTTTTACAAGCGATAAAAATATTAAAATGATAAATGATTATTTTTTCTTCATATTTCTTATGTTAGATGATCTGGACGATACCTTTTTTAATTACGATGAAGAATAGAGGCAAAAAATGCGGACCTTGCCTTACATTTAATTTTATGAAACTTTTTACGTAACAAAGATTATTTAAACTTGCATCTATACTCATATCTATAACCTTCTTGACCTGCCAAGTAACGTTGAAATAATTTATTGCTTTTTATATACTATTGTGTACATTATGATACATATCGAGAGAACAGAGACTTATTTGGTTTATATAATTCAACTGTACATGATATGATTGATAATATTTTTCAAATTTTTATTTCCAAAGCTAAAGAAAAGGTATATATGCCGCTTAAACATTAAATTCGTAGAAAAAGGCATAAATTCATAATCATGGCCGTTTTTCGGGCAAGGTGTTATTTTTAGATGTAAAATTAGAAGAAAAACAAATCCAAAAATAATTTTAGTTGCTAAGATAGAAAAGGATCCGTTTCCTTTCACTTTATGTATAAGAAAATTTCCAAGAAAAGAACCGTGGTTTAAGTCTGGTTCTGGTTGTTAGCAAGACTCCTGCATTTGTAATAAAAACTAATTTAAAAAAGTAAGGTTATAGAATATCCAACAAATTTCATGTCGTAGCAGATAGTGCATTTGGTGGGTTTTAAAATAAAATTATTTTACGCAAATACTACAAAAAGGTCTTTCAGTGATACAGAGTTCTACGAACTAGGAAAGCAAAAAGGCTCATCAGAGAAAAAAGCTCTGCATTGTAAAAAAAAAAGTTAAAACGTTCTTTACTCATGTTCAATTGCAGAATAGAGAAAAAAGTCGATATTTTTTACCTAACTGTTTGGATGCATAATTTTATTAGCGAAAACACAAATAAATGACATACAAAACGTTCGATTCCCGATTTTTGTTGATTTAACTATATTTTGTAATGCTTTGAATTGCATAGATATATTTCTAAAATATATCCTCAGTAAATTTTGTATAGAAAGTTCATTTTTTATTAGGACTATTAAAAATCGTACGAAATCTAAATCTGTTAATTTTGAATATAGATGTAGTATTTGATTTTTTTAGATAACATAAATTATATTGTAACTGTAAATAAGAATAAGAATATAGTTATTTTGCATAAGGATAGAATTGTACTTATATTATTCTTCATTGTATTTATATCATTTTTTATTCCATCAATTGTTTTTTCTTATACCTCTTGTTTCACAGCATTTTTCAGTATTTCGGGTTGTTTTTCTGGCCCAGTTTTTCTTAGCTTGTCCCTATATAACATAAAAATTTGATTATTATAATCGATGTTCTTTCATTCTTTTTCTCGCCGATGCATTATATATTATATGTTTTTGATCAGTTTATTAAATATTTATTCTTAGTTTGTTTTTGTGCTTCATAATTAGTACCTAAGGTATTTTCACCTAATTCATTCACCTTAATTCTCAGATTTTTTGTTCTTTTAGAGTAGGTACAATAGTAAATGCTATAATTTAGAGATGTTGTTCTGCCTCCACTTTACCGATTCATTTCATCCGACTTGTTTCTTTTTTTGTAAGTAGTTGTTATACTTAATCTTACACTCTTTATACTAAAACCACTATATAGTATTTTACTTATTACGTCTTATAGCTCATTTCGTTTTTTATGCTTACCATTTGTCTTCTTTGAATCTAATCACCATTGTTTCTGCATGCATTAGTTTTATAAAGCTTTTTGATAGTTGTCTGCTACATTGCTGTTTGTTTTCAACGGATTGAATTTTATCATACATGAACAATTAAAAATGAAAAATGCTTCTTTTAAATTTTATGTACAAGCAATTTTTTGTGTAAACTCATTTTCCCGACTTTTTTTTTGACGACATTTTGTGTATGAGAAAAACGTGTATATATAAAAAACAGCAACAACGTTACAAATTTTTAGTTAAGGGATATTGTTAAAGCAAAAGAGTATTGAAAACAAAAAAACGCTATATAAAATGCTTTTAAGTATACAAAACCATATGGTATACGAATGCCCACAAAAAAAATGTATACACAACGTCTCGGACAAGCCTTCTGTTTCCTTGATTTTTTATTTTCTAATTGTTATATTAACTGCTTGCATTTGTCATGTCCTTTAGAGATTTTATCACAGTTTTACAGTACTTTAAAAGCATAGCCTTTATCCATACGGAAACTCATACGGTAATTTTGCATTAATGTATGAGTTATTCTCGATGCTGCACTATTCTAAACCACGTTGTAATTTTATCTCCTACGAATTTGTTTTTTGCCTGTGTATATTTTTACTATAAAAAGCTACATTTACCTTTCTAGTAGATGACTCACAAATATAAAAACTGCTTTTGTGATTTTCATCGTACTTCAGTACCGTAGATATGAAAAAGGGTAAGTGTGTATTCCCTTTTTATAAATAGAGATACGCCTACAATTAAAGGGTAAGGGTTTTTTTTGGCAGAAATTTTTGATTTGACAAATCTAAAGCAAATAAGATTTTTAAAAATTTATAAAAAAACCAATAATGTTCAAAGACAATTTTAAAATTGTTTTTTAGGTCCTTTCATTATACAAAACTACCTACCTGCCACTTGCGAAATTCCTGGGTGCGCCATGTCGTGTTTTCATCCGCTATCTCAATTTGTGCTTGACTGGCATATTAACTAACTCCTCTTAATTGTTTATGAGAAAACAAAATCCTACTAGTAATCATTGTGTGTTTGCTCCTTACCTGTTGTACATTGAGTTTTCTGTGTAATAAATGACAAATCCTTTTTTTCATGTTGTTTTAATTACGTCAAGATATTAAGAAATTTTTTCTGGGCAGTTTTCTGAAAGTATCATACTTTTCTTAAAACAAAACAAATTCGCTTATCTTTATCGTCGATTGTTTTTAAAAGCCACTAACATTTTTATGTCCATTCTTAGTACAAACACTTAATTTTATTGCGCAAATGCTATAGTTGTGGGCAGGATGCATTCAGTCTTTTGCCTTACATATGTTGCATTCTTATACTTACCGTAAAAAATATTAATTTTGTAAACTTACTTGAAAATACTGTAAAGTCTTTATTTGTTGCATAGACTGGGACAGGACCCGCAACAACGGGTTGCCCGTAACCCGTGCCAAAATGACGACTTGAACCCGTAACGGGGCCCGTGATTTTTTTAATTGACTCTTACGAGTTGTGACAAAGTAATGTGAGAGTATATTTTAATTTCAGTAAATTTTGGCACATTATTTTATTTTGATGGGAAAATGTGATTATTTTTCTATATATTGTAATGTGTAACATAAAGATAAACTATTTTTTATAGATAAAACACTGTTTTTTAACACGTTTTATAGTACGGATTTTTTTGTATACATAATATTTGATTACTTATAATTTGTTTTATAAAATATTTATTCAAAGACAAGTTTTTTTTTGTAAAAAAAAATTATAAGAAATGTTTTATATATTTTAAAAAACGTTTTCATTTGTCTGATAACATTATAACACGAATTTTTTTTTTTTTATGCACGCACCAGTAAAAAGCAAACTGTTTGATATTTTACTATGGGCCTGTTTAAATAATAGATTGAAGGATAATACATGACTATTATTTATTTTTTTTTCTTTATTTAAAACCGTTTTTACAGACTTATCTTTATATATTTATGTTTTACCCTGATTATTTAAAAATAAAAGAAACGGAGTGTATGTAGCTATTTTCGTTTATGACCAAAAACAGAACAACAATATATATGTTTTCGTCATGCGCCCATAGTATTATTATTTGTTTTTCTGACACTATAAAACATATTTAGACCATAAAAAATATGTGAACTAAATAGTTTGCTATGGTTCGACCAAGCGCAATGTTTTTTTTTTGCGTATAATAGTTAACGAGAGCCAGCATACTTTCATTGTAAAAAATAAACACCTTAAAAACGTCGAGCTGGGTAATAAAAAAATACAATAATATTTAACGTCAATTTTATGAACCATTAACCGTATAATCCCTTATACAAGGGATTTTGTACGCTATTAAAACCTTAGGAACATGTTTAGCATTGATGAAAATGCCTTTGGGTTGATTCTTAGTAAAAACAATGCTTGTATGCTATAATTCTCATACTCGTTTTTCACAACATTTACATATCTTATACTCGGATTTCTGATATCACAAAATTTCAACAACGTCGTTTCTCAAAAACTAGAAAATCAGTTGCAGAAATTTTGACAAAGATATTCTCTATATTTAAGACTATAATAACACTGTTCAGAATATATGGAATTAAAAAACCTCTTAAAAGATTCTTTGAATCTCTTATGAGAAAAATTAAATTAAGTCGTTTATCTCTAGTTATTATTTTAAAAGTGAAAAAAAAAATTTATCAAATGATTTCGGTACTTTTAAAAATAGTAAACCATGATTTGGCTCTATATTAAGTGTTCTTGCGCAAATAAAAGAAATGTATAGTATTTACTACGAAAAAACTTATAATAATTGTTTTGCAGTATAAAAAAATCTGCATCGTAGTACGACCCTTGCCTGTTATGTTGTTTTAGAACGGCGATTTTGAAAATTAAATAGGATTGTATCTTTTAATATTTTAAAACCAAGATACGTATACCCTAGCTTGTATGCATTATTATTTATAATATGTAAAATTATTTGTTTTTCGTCTACTTGTCAAAGTGAATATGGTATATATTATACCTACTATATGAAAACGTTAGCCAAGCGCTTATACCATTTTTATTTTTATTTTTGGTACAACAACCCGTACGGGGCCCCGTGACTCGTAGCCTTAGACCTGCAACCCGTATAATCACAAATAGAATGTACAGGTCTTATCCCAGTGCAAAGATCATCGTTTTTAATCGCTGATGGGCGCGTATACGCACCAAAGAGTTTTGTATTTACCTTGCTTGTTAAGCGCGCGTTGTTTGAAATGAAATCGGCCTTCCCTCTTGTATACATTCGTATTCACCCATTCTATTTTCTTTTATTTCTTAAGTAGTTTATCTGTACAGTTATTTATAATAAGCTTTACGAAATCTTTCCACTTTGATACATTGACTCATTCCTTGCAGAACTGATATTTTTACCCGTATAATTTAAGTAGAAAGCATACGATTATATTTTTTTTTTCCTCTACAGAATTTTTTCTAATTCCTCGATAACTTCTAGTATTAAAAGACCAACAATTGCCTTCTCATTAGATTTTTGTTTTTGAAAATCTCAAAAAATGCAACAACATGTTTGCAGAGACACCATGTGGTATTTGTGTAGTACATATTGTTCTTTTGCATTCTGATGGGAACTTCTAGCGAGTATTTTCTAATAAAAATTTTTTATATAACGTTTTTTCTTTATTTTTATATCTATAAATGTTTAAATGCGAATCTTTTTTTATTTTTTGTATTGTTTATTTCAGCATTAATTTTTACCGATTTTCTCATATATGTCATATTGACGTCTAATTTTTTATGTATTTAAGGATATATTTGCACAGTCATCCAAGTAAAGAAAGACAATTTTAAAGGCTAAACTGTAACAGATTGCTCGTTTATATAGCTACGCGAGTCAAATATATAAGATATTACATGTACAAACTGCAAGTTTGTAGATATTTCTTTATATGTGGGATACTGCCTAACGAAAAACAACCTTGTTTTGGTTTTGCAAAAACATGTTATTATGAGTACATGAAACAAGAGCAAATGTAAGCAACGTGAACAGTTTTATATACTCAGCGCCACATTTTGGCTGTATTTATTTAGCGTAAAAAGTAAAAAAAATAAGAAATACCCTAAAATTAAAATATTTTGTTAAGCCTCTAATCTCTAAAATTAAATAGAAAATGAAACCATTTTTATGTGCAAAAAAACAAATAATACGGTTCAATTGTATAGTGAAATACTAGGTATCATGATGTTGTTTACGTTGCAAATTTATTATATAACTTTTCTTAATTATGCCCGACGTAAATAATGACTTTGCCAATGCATTTGCCTGTACGTAAAGTAAATTGTGTTGCTTCTTTGTTGGTATTTAAAAACGAAAAAGCCATATACTATCTGTCAACTTTTTTTTTACAAACTGACATGTTTTTATGCCTTAACATGTTCTTAACATATAAAAAAATCATAATGGTGTTTCCACATGCAAAACAGTACATGTTATGTTACTGTTGCGTGATTATATTGTGTCAGCCTTTACCACCTCAGCATTGTTAAAAGATTTACTTTTAAACGTGTACAAAATGAACGGCAAATTCAGTACTAATAGTTTTATATCTAGTTAGTAAAAGGTTCTGAACTTATAAATATTAAGAATAAATACCTTTGCAAGTTTTAAAAATTCGTAGAAAAACATTATTGTGCAAGATCGAAAACAATGCGCGTAATTACGTATAAAAATAGTATTTTTGCCCGGATAAAATTTTTCGCGTAAAAAAACTACGTGTTGTCTAATAAAAAGACGTATTTAGCGTCGCATTAAGATGTAAAACAAAACTGACAGAATTCAATTTTGTATCAAAAACTGAATTTTTGAGACAACTCTGGGTATACCTTTTTTTTACCTTTGCACTCAATGATTTTTTATTGTTGGTTTGATTCTTTATACTGTTTTGTATCTAAAATTTATAATTGAGTTAAGAACTCAAAAAATATATTTATATTTTAATTTGTATATGTAAAAACTGTTAATTTTTAAATGACAAAAAGTGCTACAAAATACAATAAATTCATTTTGTGTATGCTATGCAAATGCGTGCTACGTTACCGCTCTCTTGGCACTTTGCCGTTTTTCACGTGCAACTGCAGATTTTGCCGTTTTTGTGTTGCTATAAATATACGTCACAAATAAACCAAACAAAAATTATTAGTAATCTATGCCGTAAGGCTACATTTTTTGTTACATAAATGACCATTGCAAAAAATTCTTGTATGATTAATACGTTTTAATAAGTTTTTTGGGATTATAATGTGCTTGCAATTACATTAATTTACATATTGCAGATGCAAGTCAGTCAAAAAGCATATTCTTAGTTTTATAAAAAGATTGTCCAGATGATTATCCTGTTTGTACTAAAAGAAACAAAACAAATATGCCACAGCAAAAACGACGTTTTTTACTTTTTGTCTATTAAATAGAGGATTACAAAAGCAAACAAATTTAAAGAAAAAAAATTTATCATACAAAATTCGCACTTACTCTAAAATAGAAAAAAAATGTTTTTTTATTTGGTTTTTGTTACTTCGTTTCTTTAAAGATATTCCTTTCGCTATAAATACTTAGCTTGCGATGCTTGCGTACGTATGTCTAGTAATACGCTGCAATCTATATGCATAGATATCGCAAAGTTTTTTCTAAATAGGTTTTTTTAATATGAGGCATTCAAAAATATTTCACGACAAGCCCCAGTATAAAAATATTCATTCAATTAATACATGCTATTATTTTTTCTTAAAGTTTAAACTTTGATCGCGTGCAAATAAATTATTTTTCGATCGTTTAAAAACGAAATAATAAAATTGATGCATATTTTTTAATAGTATTTTTTTTCTTCGGAAATCGTTTAGATTGCTTCTTTTTTTCTAGATCAAAATACTTGTAATTTTTTGTAAATAAATAAATTTAAAATGAAAAAAAAAACAAATCACAAACCTATTTGCGGTTATAAATAAACAATAATTTTTTTGTATACAAAAACATGCATCACCTAAAAAATACAAACAACACCCCCTGGAAAAAATAAGATACATACCTCTAGGTGATCACATCTTCTTCGTTTACAGTCTTCTTTATACGCCTTAATTAAGAGGTAGTTGTCTTTTTCTGTGTAAATATTTTTTTGATTTTAAGAGTATAAAATTAAAATTATAATTTTTAGATCGAAATAAAATATGATCAAAGCATTTTACTAAAAAAATTACACTGACCATACAAGCATAAAAAACCCATACGATTTATCGTTGTGGAGATTGGATCGACATATTTATTTTTCTTTGTACTAAAAACGCTAAAAACCATGTGCGAGCAGAACATAACACAAAAAAAATTACAAAGAAAAATTTGCCGCTGAAAAGATTTTGATAATTATCTATAGTGACAGAAATCTACATAAAAAAAAACCGGGGTTTTGTGCTGTATTTTTATTTAAGGTGTTTTATAATTTTTAGTATTTAAGGTTCTTTATTATAAGAAAATATCGTATTTTAAAAGTCGTAAAATATATCAAAAAATTAAATACATGTTCGTGCAATAATTCTACAAAATGCAACTTAAAAGCGATGACAAGTATTTTAATTTTACTAGCCAACATAAACTATTGAGCACAAACTACAAAAAAACATTTTTTTTACTTCTATATGTAATTTATGTTGGAGTCAAAAACTCCAAATGTCATAACAATCAATTATAATACTTTAATTACTGAAATTATTTGGATTGACATAATTGGGATAAATTAATTTGATCAATTTATATCTATATAATATGGTCATTATCAATAAAGGAGAACACTTTCAATATTTTTTTCTCTATAGACCCGCTCATTATCCAACACAAGCACGAAGATGCTTGACGATGATATTTCAACAACATTTGACCAACACGATTTACGCAATAATACTTGGAAAGTCCTCTGCCAAAAGACACGATAATTGGTTCTATATTTATGGTAAGATGAAATGTGATTCTCCGTGGGGCATCCTACGCAAAATAAGTTGCATTGCCCAGACTATACGGACTTAGTCTTGGGAGGCAACAGACCAGAAGAACTGGCGGCCATGGTAGATAGACACCTCTGACCAGGCATGGGCCTGGCAAGTGTATTAATGGAAGTTGAAGAACTTTAGCCTAGGGAAAGGCCTGGCGAGTTATATAGATTTAAAGACAAGTAAAAACATTAGCCGATGGAAAGGCCTGGCGTGATATTTCGATAAAGAGACTGAATAGGAATATGTGATTGAGAATGAAAAAAAATGATTAAACAAATCTTTGAAATGGAACGGATGCTGGTGACTGAAAGAGGAGATAAAATAGTACCACGTGATAATAGAAGCAATAAAGCATGATCTACACTGAATAATAAAATAGAGAATACGGAAAAGTAAAATTTTCAATACTTAATTGTAATATTGAAAAAGGAAATACGAGATAGAAACATAAAGAAAAAGATGTGGAAAAGGCGAGGGAAAAATTAAGAGAACTTAATGAAGTAAAAAACATAAGAAAATAGATACGTAAATAAGAAAAAAAAAATTTGATTTAAAGAATGAAATGGGATGTTCAGAGGCGACGAAAAAAAACTGAATGATATAAAGTAATATAAGGAAATAAAATGACGGAAAAAGAACCAAAGATATTATAACATAATAAAATAATAAAGCCGCCATGTATAAAGAATAGAAAAAGAAAAAGAAACAATAAAAAAAAAGACAAGGAATATTTCGATCTATTTGCAGAAAAAAATATGTGAAATTGACAGCAAGCTAGAATATAGAACGAGAAATAGAGAAAGTAAAATAGAGACGTAGAATAAAACAATGGAAGAAAATATAAGGAACGATTGCCTGGGTCGGATGAGGGGGATGTTTGTGTCATAGTGTTAAAACATTATCAATTGTTAAATTGATAAAAGTAATATAGAGACCGAGATTAAAAAGAGAAAAGAAACAAAGCAGTAAAATAGTAAAATGTCAATGGAATATTGTAGGGGCATCAGTGGTATAAGAAAATGACTGAATATGAAATGGTCTAAGAGGAAGTAAGAAGCACCGAAAATGAAACGAAACAATATGTATGCTGTAAAATAAGGCATTAAATAAAAAAATAAGAACGGATAAAAAATGATAATTAAGATACTAAGAATCTAAAGAAAGAGGGTGAGATGAATACCGATTTATAAAATTGACCATAAAATATAGACACATGTGAAGAAAAAAAGAAAAATAAAAAAACGAAAAATATGCAAAAATAACAGGTAAAAGATGATCCAGAATTCATAAAAGGAAAAGGTATTGAAAGAAGCGTAGAAATTGATATTACTACAGGATACATGCAGGACACCCTAACACAAGCCGCAGTTAAAAGAGGGGGATGTTGGAGTCAAAAACTCCAAATGTCATAACAATCAATTATAATATTTTGATTTATAAAATTATTTAATTTTATATAATTGGGATAAATTAATTTGATCAATTTATATCTATATATTATGTTCATTATCAATAAAGAAAAACACTTTCAATATCTTTCAAGTATAGTCTTGCTCATTATACAACAATTTTAAATATAAAATTATAGCTCTATTTTTTTACATTTAAACAATAAGGCTTTTCAAAAATTTGTTGTTTATTCTATAGATCAAACTACTATAAATATTTATTTGCGAAATTTCCGATACAAAAAGTCATTGTTAAACTTTTAAATATGTTTATAATTTTATAAAGTACAAAAAAAAATTGATAAGGTAAGTAAATTATACAAATATATGATTAATATTATTACAAAGTATGACTTTTGTAAAGGCTTGTACAATTTTTAATGCCTCTTTCAAATTTTAAGTAATTTTTTATACTTACTTAAGGAACATTATTGGCTGTAAAATAAAAAAAAAATCTATCATAAGTATTTGTTTGTATCTTTTTTACCATTAAGACAAAAAAGTAACTAATCGATGATAATAAAAAGTTTTATCGCTTATAAAATATTTTATGCAAAAAACAGGGTGTTTACAGATTACATGCTAAATGGTTTTGTAGTACTGCACGGTTTATTGTGTTTTGAAGATTTAAAAAATGTGTAAAAAAATATTTCGTGACTCGATTTGCAAATTAGGCTCTTTTGCAGGTTTGTTTTTGACTATTAATATAGTGAGACCACAAATTTACTCGTAGACGTTGCACATTTTGCTTTGAAATAAAAGATTATGACCTAACAAATTTACTATACAACATACACAAATTACAAATTAGAATTTAAGAAAAACAAAAAAAGGTCGAAAAACGATTGTAATGCACTTTCTCGTGTTAATTGTTTAACAAAAAAAGGCAAATATTATTTAAACCATTTTTATTAAACTTATAGCGGATCTTTGTAAATTAAAACATTGGTTTTGGTGCCAAATTTTTTATAAGAGCAATTACTAAACCATCAGAAATACGCTTACATCACAAATTTAATATGAAAAATAACAAAACTACAACGGTTATGTTAGATGAATAGGGCTTAGCTCCTAACTTCTTTTTATTACCATTTTAAAACTCGATTCTTTATTTACATGTATGTCATTATATACATAATTTTTACAAATAGTTTAATTATGACATAATGCATTTTTCTAATCTAAAACATATATATCACAAAATAAATCCCAAACAAAATATAGTAAATTAGTTGCGCAAAAGGCTTTATATTGATTTATGGGTATATTTGTGCATAACTCGCGAAGTTCTCACGTTTGCAACCCATAAAATCGTTTTTAAGCTAGTATTTACGATATATTGGGGTCTGGGTGCAGCTTTGTGAAATCAGGCCTAGAAGCCTGCCATTTAAGTCCTGCACCCCCAACAGGTGAAATTTTGTATGTCAAATCTGCTGTAGAAAAACATTGGATATTTTACCTATATGTGAAAATTTCTAAAAAGTACTTTATGCGTAAAAACACGTCCATAAAAAATGCAGTTGTATACTATCTTTCACCTATGGTAATTTGCCTCGCAATATACCTCATGAGTAACATCAACATACAGTAATCCATCAAGATGACAGTAGGCGGATAAGTTTAAGACTAGGTTCGTAAAAAGGCAGAGCCGAAAAAAGCAATTTAACAAAATTTATAAAACCTTTTTATCTTTAAATTAGGCAAATAAAAAGTTTACATAATGTAGAATGGCATTTAAAACTTTTCAATGTAGTTTTTAGCTTGTGTCTTGTATTCATATTGCAACAAACTTACATTTACTCCTATATTACACGATAGTTTTATAATTACTTTTAATCTTACATGACAACTACTGTCATCTACTCTGTAATTTCATTATTCTATTGTTTTATCAAATTCTGCCTTCACTCGTCTGTAAATGACAAGAAGAATAGTCTTAAATCTTAACACCCCCCTTTCGTCTCACAGAAATGCCATACTTCTGTGGCTGGTTTTTTCATATTGTTTCTTTGTCTTAAAAAAAACTAGCAAACGTTTCTTTAATAGTTTTGCGTATATTTTGGGCCCTTGATTATTCACGTCTATCTTATTTTTACGGATTTGTTTCTTACCCACACAATCTTGTTCTTCCGCACACTTTTTGTTCCGATGGTAACACACACTCGTCGCATATAACCTCTACCCATTTTTAAATCATTTTTTAAACAATTTTTAGTGACACTAAGAAAGAGACATTTGGCATTTTTCTTTTCTGTGTGCCGAGCGGCAATGACTTCTTTGCATCCGCCTGTATCATGTATGGCAGTGTAACCAGAGATTTTTTGTAAGAAACGAATTACATATTTTTTTGCCGAAATTTTCATTCCGCCTTTTTGACTACTGTCTATTTGGCAATAAATTACTAGAAATAGTTTTTTAGTACGCAAAACTTCTATATTATCTGCATATTTACTCTTTTTTATGTTATGATGTTAAAAAAACTGTGTCCTGAATGCAACACAGCCTGCCGGTACATTTTACCATAATTTGTCTTTTTTTTTATTACACAAACTGCTTCCGCGAACCGCGCGAAAAAAAAACCACGTATGTATGATGCATTGCCTGTAACTATGCTTAAAATATCAACTGCCACTATCCGTCGGTATCTGCGTTTACGCGTAAAAATCTTTCGGTTTTTTTGTTATTGTTTTATGCACAACCTTACATCTTTGTGTAAATTTTAAAAAAGCATTCTTGTATCATTGCTTCGGGTCTTTTGTTTGTCTTTTAGTGTTTTCCCCTTTCACTTTGTGACTGCTCGTTCTATGCGCTTGCACCATTCTAATTTGTCCCTCTCAGTCCTTTACAACGTTCTTACGCAACTTTTTGTTGTAAATCTACAGTTGTATCTATAACTGTAAAGGCTTTACTAACCAATACATAATGTCTACATTTCTTACTAAAACTATATTGCATGTAAACTTGTAAAACGAATATTGCCAATATTATTATAATTTATATATTTTAATATATTTTGTAGAACAAAGCTGCTTAGATAAATGGCATGCGGCCTAAAACCTTACTGTGTGCGATTCTAAAAATGATCATACGCATTAAATTTCGTCCGTCTAGCTCGCGAATGGGCTACATGTTGTTTTTTTTTTTTTGCAAAAAAACATGTCAAAGCCTTGGCATTCGATTTAATTATGAAATATCGTCTACTGATAGCATACCACAATGTTTGCAATTTCGTTTTTTACTTCACCACTTTTTTAACTTTTCCAATTTTGCGGTTCAAGGCATTTAATATTTAATGCTTACTCAGTGAAGCATCTAGTTTCATTGCTTGCGTATTAAAACCTAAAATTTTTCTTTCAGCGTCCGTCTTTATTACAAAATCATATGCCCGTGTTTTGTTTATATAGATACATTGTGCTGCATATAAATTTCTATATTTCTATTATATTGTATTATTCGTACTTGCTTTCATTTGGGTTTTTTATAAAAAATCTTAATAAGGCACATATATAACTAAGTTTTGACATACGCTTTTTGAGAAAGTTGTAAAAACCTAAAATTATGTCTCACACAAGTTTTTTTCGTGTTCTTTGCAGCAAATTTGTTATTATTTTTCATTCGTCGTTTACAATTGTAGCTATCCTTACTAATAAAATCTGCAGAAATTCCACTTTCGATTTAGCATAATTCCACCTCTTTTTATTATACTTAAAATTTACATGCGCATAATCCAAAAGCCATGCATAAAATCTTTATGCTTATCTATATGACATAAGTGCACACTATTGTCTTTTTAAACAATGCTGCGTCTATCTATTATATCTTTTTAAACGCCGCCTAACATTCCTTGAAGCACCCCGAGCATTAATCTTGTTTATAATATATGGCGATCAATATATGGAATATGTGTCTAATTTTACAGGCTGTTTTCCGCATGTCATTTTTGTAGTTGTGTATGCCAAAATATTCTGTCGCAAGTTAAGGGTTGTTTACAACCGATTTCTCTGTATTTTATCTATGATTTTTGTTTTATGAGGTATAGCGAACTCATCGCTTATGCGTTTGTTGTCGAGACTTATACCTTTAGTGCACAAATTTCGCGGATTTACCCCTTTTATCTACCGGCTGAACCATACTCTTATTTGACGAACTCGAAACCCTCAATACACACAAATGTAAAATACTGTATACAAGTTTTAAAAATTATTTCCATCTTTCGGCTCACATTTTTAATCCCATGTACACAGATCTAATTTCACTTGTGTTTTTTCTTTGAAAAAAATATAAAACCGGTTTTTAGCTATAGCTTATTTTTCTACAATATACCCCAATATAATGCTTTTTGTGGTGTTTTGAACAGTCGTACATATGTTTTTTTACGAGGAAACAACTATGATGTGACCCAAACAATAGTTCGCAAAAATTAATCGTACAGAATCGCTTCCTTTACTGCGGATGTTGCAACGTAAACAATTTATTGCTACATTTCTACAAAAACTTACTTCTCGTCACTATTTTCTGCACTTTTTCCTAAGCTATGATCTACTTTTAAGCCATTCTTTTAACGCCAACCTTTCGTCACCGACAGTAATTCCTGCGCATGTATCCATAAAAATGCTAAAAAGCTCGAATACATTGTCATCGTGGAGTGCATCCGTCGCTACATATTGTTTGCGCTGTAAACATTTTACATGGTAACAGTTTACTATTTTCATTAGTGGTTTTGTAATGTCATTCCTTCCAGATGTTTTTTGCTGACAACACCATGGCATATGATGTAATATATTTTTAAAGTTACTTTTGGCGTATGCGCTCCTTAATTGGCTTTCTTTAGTATTACTTTTGCCGCTGTCATGTTTAATCCATTTATTTTATTGTAGTTTGACAATTTTTTTGGTGTCTTTTTGGTTGAATGTCTCTTTAAGTTGCAATAAGAATTCTTGACATGCTCCTGATTTCTTGCCACCCTGCTTTCCCTGCCTGTTTTTCTCTGCAGCATCGTTTTATCCTTGCCCTTAATCTATTTAATCCCTTCTCTGTAAGTTTCCTTGTGCACAATTACTAAAGTACCGTATTGTTTCAATCCCAATTTGCAATGTTCCCTGTATATAATTATGCAAAATACTACTGTATCGCTGGCCACCTTGTATGCCTCTGCGACCCATAGTGATGACACCATATCTCCATCAAATCTTAAAGTCTAAATTTTTGGGTTGACACGCTGTTTGTTTTATTCATTCAATGTGTTTGCATCTTATTTTTTAATTTTGTTTATTTTCACCAGAGTTTACTTTTCCTAACTCCGCGTTCTCACTCTTCTAATCTTGCATTAATTATAATTAGTGTAAAAGTGTAAAAAAAGCTCTCTGTTTGTTTTTCTGTACGTCTTTGTCATTTTTTTTATTACTGATCTACGTTAGAAGACATCGAAAAATAGTTCGTTATAAAAACAACATGTTTCTGATATGCCTATTTTAATCTTGGCAAGAATATCGTGTATTTCAGATTTATACCATAATCGGTTTTGATCTTTTACAAATGAACATTGTCATTTAACTAATATTTCCATTTACCCTGTCTCCCATCACATGCAACTTACATGTTTATAGCTTTAACGGTAAGAATGTCTCAGTTCTCAACATATGCTATAGTAGGTAATATATTTTTTGTTTGTTTAACAGCTAAGATAAAAAAATGTTTGGATTAAATTATCAGATGGATATTTTTTCTGCTCATTAGCAAACTTAAAGCCCAAAATAGCAAGAATGATAGTGTTCACAATAGCAACGCCAACATCAATCGTTCTTGTATACGCAAATACAATGCGTTTAAAAGAATCTGTGTTTTCTTTTTGTTTATCAGTATGGAAACAAACTAAAAAATGTAAGCTTTATTACTTACGTATATTTAATGTGCACTTACATACGCTTGAAGTGCATGTTACGCAAGCTATTTTACAACTAGTCATGGTTGAAATAAAAAGTAAAGCAAATGTCTTTTTTGCAATAAAATGCATTACAAGATGCGTATTTATTCTAAAAATAACATGTATCGTATGCTTGTATTATATAAAATATTTTCAAATCTGTGTCGACGGTATATTCAATTTGTGGAATCTATCTTTCAAATGAAGAGCGCTAAAACAGACAGCAATGCGCTTTTTGTCATACACCTAATGCGTACCGTAAAATCAGCTTTGAAAGTAGGTTTCTGTAATTTTTACGAGTGTGTAATCGCTTGATTATAAGCAAGATACGGCGATAATGGACGATTTACAATACAATAAAAATGTGTTGCAATTTTTTTTTTCTGAAAACATAGTTTTTTTTTTATAAAATTAATATTTATTTTGTTGTTGTTTTTTTTTGTGGTCTAGACATTTTTAAAGATGAAATCTTAGTGACTGCATTTTGAGTGATAGTTACTGCATAATAAAAATTACAAAAAACATTTATGTATTTACTAATATGTCTTATATATTTTCATTTTGCTAAATCGTAGACTCATCAATACCGAAAAATGTAGCATTTGTTCTTCTTGTCATAAAATAGCATTTATGCATTTAATAGGCAAAAAAAAAACTAAAATTTGTTCCAAATGTATGCATAAGTCATAAATGTTTACAGGCAGTCTTATTCTAAAAACCAATTTAGCAAGCAATGCAGTTAATAGCTGTTTCTATATGTATACAAATTTTTTTTTTTGCGTAATAAAAGTTTGTTTACGCGCGATTAGAAGAAAAAAGGCTTGTGTAACTAAAATTTATTGAAAGGCTGCACTACCCGATATAAAAAAATAAAAAGTTTAGTTACAGAAAAGTAAGTATCTGAAATAAACGCGTTTTTTTAATCAGGCAAGTATTAATGTATCAAATTTTTTTTATTTACAATTTCCAATTCTTATGACATTTTGACCTACCATATGTTTTTTATATTTTTTTTTATTGTCGCAAAAAATACTATCACTAAAATGTTTATTTGTGAAAATTTAAATGTTAATAAAATACTTCTCTACAAAAAAACTCAACTAGTTTTATTATGTTCAAAAAAAAGCTGCAAAACAAGCAATCAAAAAAATGTGACAGTCTTTTGTTTTTATATTTTTATACTACTTTTGTTTTTTCTATCTTAATTCAAAAAAATGCGTGCTATGTAAAATATTGGTCATTTTGCTTTTTATAGAGCATTTTATAAGGATTTTCACTTTCAAAGCAAATTAAGGGGGTTGATTTTTGATAAAAACAGGTGTTTTTGAAAAACGTTTTGTCCGAAAACGCTCTTAAAAAACCCTTGTAATTTTATTACAGTAGAAAAAGTTTTTCGAAAACGTTTTTGTATATAAACTGTGTTTTAAGGAGTGCGTGTATTTTTCAAATTACAAATACTTTTTTTCCCAAACGTTTTTGTTAAAAAAAAGTGTTTGTGACTGCCTGTGATTTTTTCGAAGTTAAAAAAACGTTTTTCAGTATAAGTTTTTTTTACAAAAACATTTTTAGAGAAAAAATTAAATTTTCTCACATTCCAAAAACGTTTTTCAGTACAATTTTATCATATTCCAAAAACTTTATCGCGACCCCCCCTCTTTTTAGGGCAAGCCTTTGCACACATTAAGAGGCGTTTTTGCAAATTTTTTTTTTCTTTTATTGGATTTTCTAATAATGGTGGAGAAATTTTTTTTAATAAATGAAAGCAGAATATGTTTGCTAAATATCATGCTACCTAAAGCATAATTTTTAAATGCGTGGCATTTCAATGTCCTGTATCTTCCGTTAGGATTTTTTGTGTAAATCATTCCGTCCGGATCTAACCGTGCGGATTATTTTATATATGCCGCATACCGTGTCCATTTTATATTGTTCCGGGTTTAATTTTAGGATTAAATATTTTTCCTGATTTAAAAAATTTTGATTAGAAAATTTCATATGCTAAAAATTTCCGATTTTGTAATTTTCCGATTAAATAATATGTTAATTCAAAAAAAAATTTGATTATGAAATTTTTCATTTGCTAAATTTGTCGATTAAAAAAAATTCTGATTAAAAAGTTTTCCGATTAAAAAATTTTCGATTAAAAAATTTTGCGAAAAAAACATTTTCGATTAAAAACATTTCTGATTAAAAAATTTTCTGACTACAAAAATCAGATTAAAAAAAATTTTAATTAAAAAAATTAGATAGTAAATTTTTCACAAAAAAATTAGATAAAAATTTTTTTACAAAAAAAATAGATAATCATTTTTAAGAAAAAAATTTTGATTTGAAAAATTTTATGATAAAGATATATATTATCAAATTCATCATACCATAAAAAATTTACTAAAAAAATTCTCTTACGAATATAAAAAAAAACTTCAATAAAAAAATTATGTAAAACACTTTTCTAATATAAATTTATTTGCGGTTATATTATTAAACAAAGATTTTAGCACCAAAACGCTTTAAAATTATTTCATTTTCGGAATTAATAAAAGGAAATCGTTTTATTAAAAATTTTTCTAATCGTAAATTTTTGAATACCGTATTTATCATTAAAATTTTTTATTCTAAACCTTTTTATTTAACAATTTTTTTGCAAAATTTTTTTTACTCATAAATTTTTTATTAGGAATCTTTAAAACAGAAAATTTAGTAATCGGGGAATTTTTATAGGGTTTTTTGCAAAATCGGAAAATTTATATGCTAGAAAAATTTTACATAGAAAAAATACTATGAACATTATGAAAATATCCAGTATAAGACTTAAAAGAATAATTCCGTATAAATGGCATAGTTGCATTTTTACACCTTAGGGGTAATCCAATGAAAAAACCTTGACCCGAAAAAAGTTTAGTATTCTTATTGTAAACTATAGTAAATAAAATCTGTTACCAGTTTATTGTTATGCGCATATATAAATCTATTAATAATCTGAGCAATGCAATACATAAAAAATATAGCTTACATATTTTCAATAGATAAGAGAAAATGGATATAACAAATTTAAATTTTAGGAATGCGCAAAATAAATAAAAGTAAGTTGCAAAAAATTGAACAATTCGTGTAATCTCTACTATATTTCGTAAACAACTATTTATTTTATAAACGTTTTTTATTTTAAAGTTTTAAAAAGTATGATGAATTACGCGTAAACAATAGACATTTCTATAAAAAAAATTTGTAAAACTTAATAACTACACGTATTACAAGAAGGTTCTTTTAAATCAGTAAAAGCAAAGTACACTTTTAAATAATCACTAAATATACTAATAAATGTTTTTGGGAAAAACAGTTTTATTACAATACACGATCTAAAAAAAAACACTCTTTTAAAAAAGTTTTTTTGATAAATACACAAGTTTTTTTCAAAGAACAATGTTTTTGTCAAAAAATTTATTTAAAAACCCGAAAAAATCAGTCCCTAAATATCTATATACGTAGTTTCTTGCTTTAAATAAAAGTTGATTATGAGGTAAAAAAAATATGACTGGTAAAAATAATTAAAAAATATAAAAATTAAAAAGTCTAAATTTATTTAAACTATTTTAATATAATTTTGGTCATTGTAAAGCAACCTTAAAAACTTAAGATATTATAGATTTTACGCATATACATATCCTTTTACGTCCTCAATACAATGTTTAAGACTTGTAACTATTGTCTTACAGATTCTAAAAAAAATAAAAACAAATAAATAAACTAGTAGTATTATTATATTGCATGGTAAATACAGTAACATTTTTTGCTGTTTTTTATGCAGTTCAATATTTTTACAAGACAGCTAAAAGTAGTTTTTTAGCTGCTTTAATATTTCAGCTTACTGAAACATTGTTGTAAAAGCGTAAAAAAAAAAATTTGTGTAAATGTAAATATGGATTTAGATTCATACCGACAGGTTTTGTCGCGCAGGTACACATACTATCTGTAATACAGAAGAGTATAGTCTCAAAAATACATATATTTTTTTGAGCCGTGGTCGAAAAAACATTGCCTGTAGTTTACCAAGCATTTCTGCAAGAAATGTGTTTTTTCTATAACGTATTCTGAGTACTAGCGTCAGAATCAAATTTCGAGACTGCATGTACAGGGTGGCGACTTACAATGCCGAAAACAATGTAAGCCTGAATCCGAGACGCAGTCGGCGGGATTCGTTAGTCTGCGAAGCAGAATAAACGGCCCGCCGCAGGCGCTGATTTTCTAGGCTAATTAACTAAAAAACAATAATAACTAGAGTTGTTCTTTATAGTATAGGGTTTTAGCTAGGACGAGCAATTGGTTTTATAATAATCAATCAGTTTTTAAAAGCTATAAGAAGATATAAAATAAATTAACTTTCTATGTCAGCTTCTAGTCGTTAGACAAATCCACGTGGTCGGGTGCCGACATACGTCCACGTCGTTTTAGGTTATATAAACGAGCATTTAGTGTCTATATAAACATTAGTTAATTATTTTACTCGCGTTTTTCAAAATAGATCTAGCATATACGTACAAATAAACTTAATATCGTTGTGATATAAGCGTATTTGGTAGTGTTTATACGTATTTTTTATCAAAAAACCAATATAAATTACTTGAAGAGGTTAAAAACATATGCTTACGCTGTCAAAAGGCTTTAAAATATTATAAAAAGCAAAGAAAGTATTTATCAATGTTCATGTACAGAAATTTTACAAAAAAATGTTTGTAGCGTCACGGCTTACAGCTTATACTGCTTCTCCGGTACTTATATTATTTTAATGAGACGGGAAGCGGCATAAGACGGCTAGAGAACTCATTAAAGAATCATGAGACAAATCTGTGATTTCGTAATGATCGATAATCACAGTGTTAAAGAATTCCTGTACAGCAAAGAGTGTTGATCGGTGTTAATAAAGAGTGAAAAAGTATAAATAATATTTATTACAAAAAAAGAACTAATGAAAAAAAATTTTTATGCTATATGCAGTGCTTGACTGCTTTGCAAAATTGTACGTTCCTTTTGTTTCTTTTGTCGTTTTTCAAACGCTTCTGGGCAAAAACTTTTTTCATCTAAAAGAGACATGTTTTTTTTATATTATTGTTTAATTTAACATATGATTTTTTA
>JAQFYM010000974.1:0-43529 GCA_034694785.1 Agrenia bidenticulata
AATATATACGATTTTTATATGTGCAGTATTTATTTGATTCGAATTCATTCGGCTATCCAGTAGACTTTAATCCACATGTTCAAAATAGCATCTAAATTAATAAAGAACACAGGGAGACATAGTAATCGGCTAGATTATATCCCTTTCCCAACAGACCTATTTGAACCACCAGACTATTATATAGTGACTTGCAATTAGAACTCGGATTTAGTTTTAGTTTGAGATTTTATGCATTTGGCCCAGGCTCAAAATTCGGGCTCATCGCCATCTGAAGGCTCCGAAGTTTTGTAGCTGGGTTTACACTTGACCTTACTCCAGTCTACAATGTTTTGGCTTTGGCTCATTCTAATTCTTGGGATTTATACTTTGTTCATTACCCAGTCGAGCCAGTGGATTTAGTGGGCAAATTGATTTTATTTTCTGTGCAGTTTAATCCCTCTGATTTAAATTATGTAGTTCAGAGCTTAGAGATACTTGTGCTGTCATTATTCTTGTCGTTCTCGCATGCTGTTTAGGGTTCATTAGAGTCAACTGTGTAAGGCTGATGAACGACTTTAACGGGGAATACGAAGTATATGTGTCATGGGCCTATAGTACAGTCTTTGTTTAAAGGTTTTACGTAGCTGTATATTTAGTTTACGGAGATGTCTAGGGGACGGATAGGGACTTGAAACCACTTGAGCACTTTATCAAATCTTAAGCCTCACCAGTGGAACAACCGTATATATGAGTCATTTACATATTTATGTGATATTTGATGTCAAATAAGGTGAATGGAATGGATTTCTTTTTAAAAGTATATTTTTATGGAAGTAGGAAGTCGACGAGACATTTCTGGTTTCTTATGAGAAAGTGAAATCTCTTTAAGCCACCAGAGAGATAGAGAGAAAATAAATCTTCTCACGTGTTCTTTTATCGTAGCTTCTTATTATGTGCATACACGTGGAATATGAAAAGGAAATGGAACGTCAAGAGGACTGGAAAAGATTAAAGGCTCGACTTTAAGGAGGCTGAGAGATTTCCAGTTTTTAGTTTAATTTTGGCGATTGAATTAAAAAGTAGCGGATTATTTAACGGGTTCATTAGTAACTTGAAATGAAAGCAAGTATTGAATTACAGAAATTATTATTGTGCTTCCACCACATGAAATGCTTTGTTTTGGTCTTTCCTAATTGCATTACATTATTGCTCAATTAGAGTTAACGAGTCGTATTATTTATCAATTAGTGCTTCTGGACATATACAATGTATTATTTTTAACAAATTTATTAAATCATTTGGTAAATCTTTTAATTGTGTTTTAAACTGTATTGGTACTTTGCAATAAGCCGATGCAAAATCGTAATAAATTCGTACCGACTCATGAGGCATAATTTTTGTTCAAATAATCTATTTGCCTGTAGAATATCTGTATTATCTAATATCGCATATTTCATGCCGTTCAAGAGCTATATAAACCATCTAAAATTCCAACATAATTAAGCGTTTAGTTTGACTAAATAATTCACAGAAATTTATTTCACGTTTATAGAATCGTAATAATCTAAATTTAGCTCCCGAATACATTTATACACTGTCGATTTATTATTTTTTTTAAATTCCTTTACTGAAGGATTCAGAGTGATGGTCCAATTTCTGCTGCAATTATACATCAAAGAAAGCTTATGAAACCTTTGGCTTTGGAACATCAAGGTCTAAGTTCCAAAATGAAGGCTCAAATTTCAAAAGAGAAATCCGTCTGATCATGGTGAATACGTATGTGTTAATTCTCCAGTCCTCATTTTTTTAGTCATTTGCCTAAAAAAGGAAATTGATTTAGTTTATGCTCCGCTTTTAGAATCCCCATGGGGGAGAAAAACAAACTCAGAGTTCGCGATTTCTTCAACTCTTCAACAGACTGGAGTAGCCGAGCAACATTTGTACGAATATATGAATATGAATATAAAAAAAAGTGGGCAACTAGGTTCAAAGGTTTTTCGGGTAAGTATATACTATACAGAGGACTAGCTAATGTTATAGGAATGGCTTCTATATTTCAGACATATGGAATCTTGTTCAAAGAGAGAATCTATTAGATCAGAAACCCCCTCCATTTTCCTTGTTGACTTTCTCTCCTAGTGCTGTAGAGTAGACAGGCTTTTAGAAAAGTTTTAGAAACTCTTAGGAAATATTGAACTATGATTCTTAATTAGAAACGTTATCACTAAACAAGGGCTTGGCCTCTGCAGTTCGTATGTATTCTGGTTTGAGATATTAACCGGGAAGGAACAGTTGTAATTAAATTTTGGAACGGTGATGTCAAAAGTTACTATTTTGGCACTCGTGTATTATACGCACTCCATGTCTTGGGTCGTCTTTAGTTTGCTTAGAGAAAGCGCTTCGTTTCCTTAATGTTGTCTTTGATGTTCTCATCATGTACATTTCATAGATCAAAAGTGTAGGATGTGATAGATATTTATTTGTGTGTATTTTATCTGCATTGGCAAATACACAAGGGTAGCTATAATTTGTTGTGTACAGTTGGTTTTAATGGATGAATGGTTCTCGGATCCTAGATGATAGACGGAGATTCGATTGTAATGAGACCAAATTGGAACTCGCTCTTGTAGAAAATATATTAGCTTTGTTCCCTGTCATCCATTCTCTGTTTTATGTCGCAAGCCCTAGGCACCCCACGGTAGGGATGATAGAAAGAAATAATTTTCAATTTTGTCAAGAGTGATAGTATTATTTCCGAGAAAAATATCTGTGTCTGAAATTCTGACGCAAACAATGGTATGGTATTTGGCATACAATATGTAGCAATGACATTGCCTGATGTGCTAATTTTTGATGAAAGGGACCACGACAAATCCACAGATTTATTGGGAATTTCGGAGAAGGCTTCAGTGTAAGCTGCGGGCATTTGTAAGAGAATGAAGTGTGTGATTAGGTGTTGGCATTTCTACTAACTAACAGCCAAACTTAGCAGGATGCTTAGGTAAGCCCCATTGCAAATGAGTCAGCAAGCAGAAGGATTCATCACAACGGTCTAGTTCTAGTATAAACATTTTGTTCATCAAGGGATTGCTTGCATGGCTTAAATGTGAAATGTTACTAAACCTTTCTTCGTTCCCCCTAAACACTAAATACCATTCCAACGAACCGAAACAGAACGCTCTCTCTCTCTCTCTATCTTTTGATAATCGTCACAGTATCCAGTCATTTCCTCCAGGAGAAAGGTAAAGGTAAAAATTTCTCTCTCCAAGCGTTAATTATACAACAGCTACATAAAGTATCCTTAAAGTAAGTTGGAGTTGGCGGTAGTGACCTGCCCATCGGTAAGAAACTACTTCTTGCAAGGACAACACAGCTTAACTGCAGGGTTGAAGATTTAGAGAAGAACTAAATGTTTCAAAGAAGATGCTACTTGAAGGGAAAGGAAAGGCGGTTGTGCCATTAGTGCTTTGTAATTACATTAGCAGCCCAAGCGATACATTGCCCTCTTACCATGTAGCTAAGAAAAACACCACAATGACACCACTAGTCGATGAATCATACGCAGAGAGGCCTAGGTTCTTAGATGTACCCACGTTTCGAGAAAGTCAACAGAGCAAAGAGAAAGCCAAGGGCAGAGATGGCTCAGAAACACGACCACTAGCCACCACCGTCTGGCTGGACAGATAATATTATATTTTGTAATTAATGGTCCATATATTTTTAGCTTCAGTAGCTCCACCCGCTCTACCTTGGTAGGAGGTTGTGTATGGATATTATTTTATTCATGCACTATACTAACTAGCAGTAACTACTTGTATATGATGTCGGAGGTAGAAATGAGACTGTTTTTATGGATAAATAGGTATCAGGTAGAGGCTTTAATAACCTCTGGTCTTTGTTTCATGGGAAAGCAATTAAGATGAGATATTTATTTAGTATTGTATAATACAATATTGAACCACATAGACACTCCCATCAACCATTGCTGAGGAAACTAATTTCATTTTTCCACCAAGGAAATAGAGAAACCGGAGGGGGGCATTAATCAGAGATGGTGAATATGTATTTTATTAATATAGGCTCCTGCGTATATAAAAACGACGGGCTTTGAGAGAGGAGAGGATAGATGAAGCTATAGTGAATCCTAAGAAAAGCATCGACTAGAAAAGTTAATCCAATTTTAATTTAGGAAACGACGGTAGTATTTTTTCTACCTGGGTTTCCTATGAAATGAACTGGGGAGGGAGGACATGTAAATTACACATTTGACTGTACACACACATACACCCTAGAGCAAAAGCTTCTTTTTGATATATAAAATAGAATGAGCTTGGAAGTTGAAATTTGGAAATAGTGGTGGTGATTGTGGTGGTGGTATGTGCTATCCTTATCCCATGATATTTCATTTCCTCTTGGATTACCATTTGGAGTTAATGCCCTCCTTCGCCCTCACTTTTAAAATTATTGAGTTCACTTTTTAAATCTGCTCCTTGCCTCTCCACCCTAACTCCAAGGATATTACAAAGTCTGTGAAGAGTGCTATTCCAGAAGAATTATTAGCCTACTGGATCCCCCCTCCCCTATTCAAGAGTGAATTTCAAGTGGGTCAGTTAAGTGTGCATGATTGCCCTGAGAAACGATCAAGAGAGCGAGAGGGAGAAAGTGCTTCCTCTATCACAAGCCTTCACTTTGGGTTAACATCATCCGTTGTGAAAAGCTGGAGGTTTTTTAATTGAAAAATTAATGGCCGAGGTAGGCAATGATGCATAATTGTAATAATGTCGATTTAAATTACTTATTCCAGGATAATGATTTAGCCCAGGTGCTCTGAAAAGACATGACTTTCTCGGCCCCTTTTGTTCATCTATATCTTCTATATGTCTAGGTACACGAAGAGAAGCGAGTGGATCTTGATGATTTCTTCCCCTATGTGGGGGAATACGGGAAGTACCAAAAGCTGTTGACATGGCTTGTTGTCCTCCCCGCATGTATTCCATGCGGACTTCAAGGGTTTAATCAATTATTCATGGCGGATGATGTGGAGCATGGGTGTCGGATGCCGGAGTTCCTTCTCAGAAATACCAATTTCACACAAGACCAATTAAAAGCCTTAGTTCTCCCAAGGGAATCACAGGTAAGTATGATAATCAGACGGTAGCATTCTCTAATCTAATCTCTCTCCTCTCTTAGTCAAATAGACGGCCTTCTCGAGGGGATTCAAAAATCAACGAGGCAGTTCCACTAGAGCCCTTGGTGTACTTTGGATTAATAGGATGTAGTATATTATGACCACGTAGAGATTTAAAGGTCGGGGGGGAAATGGATAGGAGACTCCTTGGGAAGGAAGAGCTGAGTTAGAAACTAGAGTAGAGAATGACTTAAATATTACTGGTCCTTCTTTATGGGAGTCATAAGTTGGACTTTCTCTGGGCTGGAGTTGAACCCTGAAATGGGAAGCTGGAGATCCTCTATAGAATTCTACTCGATGTTCCTCTCCTGCATGAAAGAAGCAACTTAGTGTAATTGAGTCCATGAAAAAGATTCCCAAGACCCTATGGGGATATAAGTATACAAAAAGTACATGCCCCACGGGAAGAGGGGTTTGATCCCAATCCCAAAAAAAATTCCATCTGAAAAGTTTCCCAAAAAGTTCCGCCGTCCTCTTTGGTGTCAACATAAGTTTCAATTTTGAGATGATGAGAACTATAGAGAATTAGAGTTGGAGAGGTAGATAAAAGGGAATGATACTATTTACTATGGTGCATGTGAGCCTAACCGAGTATAAAAGTTAGACGTTCCTAGATTGAATCTGGGTGCATAGACAGATTACAAATGTGTATTTCAGCTTTTGATTTTTTTATTCTCCCCCTATGTCAAGAATGGGACGAGGAGTCGATGCTACATTAAGGATGTGGACTGGCCGAATTTAAACTTCTTTGAAAAACTACGGAAGTCAGAATCTGTGGTAGGTTTTGGGGAGGAGGATCAAGAGACTGGAAGGGATACTGATAATTCCTCCTTAAGTTCCAAAAATTCATACGAGCTGGATAATGAGGAATGGACATCGGATGGAGATGATGACGAGAGACTTCTCCAGCTAGCTGAGAGTTATGAAGATCTGATGGATGAATTGGAACGAGTGAATCCATCCTTAATGCCATGTCCTAATGGGTGGGATTATTCAGACTCGTCAGGGACAATCTCTGGTCTACATACTTCCATCGTCGTTGATGTATGACTCGTGCCTACCAATTATATAGTTTCTAGAAATATTTCATTCACACTGAGATTAGACTGTAGACTCTTTGGAAGTTCAATGGGAATATGGAGAAGGACTCTAATGTAGTATGGATAATTTGTGGTCCATTTATTTCCGACTAGTTTGATCTTGTCTGTGGGAAAGAGATTTATCCAACAATCGCACTTTTCCTCGTCAATTTTGGGGGTCTCTTTGGAGTCTTCGTGTTCGGAATCCTGACTGATCTGTAAGTAAACTCTATCGTCTATGACTATATTTATGTATACGTTTTACTTGTTCTCATCCTCCTCTCCCTGCCTTATATCCATGCAAACTATACCAAGAGTTACGGAGGTATGTATGTAAATACAAAAGCGATTTCTTCCTCCCATTATACAAATAGACTTGAATTGGACTCTTCCAGCAACGTTGCTCTAGATAAAGAGAATCGAGAAAAATAAAATCCACTTTCCTTTTATTTCTTTTCATTTGGATTGGCACTTTAATCCCCTTTCACGCTTTGAAATTACACTTTTAACCTCCATCTTGTTTAAAGGCTTCACTCTTCCGACTTTCTAGCTACCCATTCGTAGGAATGCCGAGTGATGTGTGATTGCTCTCAAACTCTCAACTCTTCAAGAAGTTTTGTGAGTACATTTATAATTTACAATGGATTACAGGATCGGGAGGAAGGTGTCCTTTTTCGTGTGCTTAACATTTGAAATGATTGGAGGAATTGGATGTGCATTCGCTGGAGATTTCTGGACATTTGTATTATTTCGAATAATAACTGGACTGACCGTGCCGGCGATTTACCAAATCCCATTCATCATATGTAAACAAGAGTGGATACATAAGTAGTGACACGAACTGAATGTTGGTATTACATTGTTGATTGTGCATGGGTTGGACTTGTAGATGCAAAGTAATTCCTACGAATAAGCTTATTGTCAATGTTACAACCTTTTCCTGTTTGTAACGAATTTATGAATTTCCGGTTCCAGATCCTAGGGATTGTAAATATTCCTATATTCCTCATAGCTTTGGTTTATATAAATGTTATAGCAGAATAAATGATAATTCCTCCGTTCTACAAGTTGCTTTTCGCAGTAGGATGATGAGTATGTTACGCTTGTATTTTACATGCTTTATAAATGGCTTATCTCTTTGAGTTCTTTTAGGCATTAAAATGAACAATAACGGTTCTTTGTTTGTTCTCGTATTTATTTATGTAGATTGATGAAAGGGGCTGCCAGGCCATTGTATCCCTTTTTCGAGTACTCTCTCTGTCCGTGGAATGGAAATGGCCTGAGTGACCAGAATACTTAAAATGAAATACCCTTCCCCGCATGTATGGGTACGCACGTATGGGCAGTAGGTTGTATGTAGGTGGGTCATGTCCAGCAACACTTGAGAGTACAAAGTAGTAGTTCCTATATAATGTGTAGTAAAGTAGATGGTAATCCAGTTCGGGTTTATTGGCTACTAACATCCATTGAGGTTTAGTTTCGTATGCGCTCAAGTTGTTCTAAATTCTCTCACCCAAAAGGTCTTGAACTGGTGGGACAAAGTCACCGAAGCTTCGTGACAGTGATGACATGTCTGTTTTACGTTGCGGGAATGATGTTGTTGCCACTGATTGCATTTCTGGAAAGAGACTGGAGATTCCTTTCCATCTGGACGACGGCCCCATTTCTTCTCTATTATATTTACTACTGGTTAGTCCATGTTCCATAACATCCCTCTATATAAGTCCAGGCTTCAATGTGTAGGGAGCAAGTCTTTGAGTAATTTATTTTTTCAGAAGAAAGTCATTTATTTATTTGTTGACAACATATCTCAACCCTGTCTCGGTCTTGAGAGGAGTTGTTTGAACAATAGCTTTTGAGAGTTGACACAAGATTTATTATGGAAGAATACCAGCCGAGGAGTGGTCCTGTTGTTGCTGACAAGTTGCAATTATTTCTCCCCTTTATTCTTGTTTACCCTCCGATAATTTGAAATACAGTTCGGCACACTCCATTAATATTGTCATAATATATGCATCATAGACATATTTCTTATAAATTCCTTTCATCCGTGCCCAATAGGTTCCTCCCAGAATCCCCACGCTGGCTCCTGTCAAGGAATCGAACAAAGGAGGCTTTGGCCACTCTGGAGAAGCTAGCTTCTGTTAATGGGACGTCACTGCCTCAGCATCTTGTAGACCGAATCACACTCCAAGTATGTCCTTCTTTGTGAGCTATATATTATTCTATTTATACAAGAATGCGAACACTCGCTAAGACGACCTTACAAATGCTCTGCTTTTGAATTCAAATGAT
The DNA here is from genome assembly GCA_034694785.1 of Agrenia bidenticulata. NCBI lineage: Eukaryota > Metazoa > Arthropoda > Collembola > Entomobryomorpha > Isotomidae > Agrenia > Agrenia bidenticulata. The sequence goes on from JAQFYM010000974.1 coordinate 8,542, forward strand.
GCAAAAAGGCCTTTAGGGAGTTTCGCATCTTATCGTCTCCTTTCCACGGCTAATAAATTAGCCTGGGAGTGTAATTAATGAATACAAATGTAAGTTCTAATTCAGGGTGCGGATCGTGAGGAAGGAAGTGTTGAGAGGAGTGTAGGCCTCAAGGATTTATTTCGCACACCAAATCTTCGACTTAAGACTATTTTGCTGACTTTTTGCTGGTGAGTTTATAAACTCCCTGGACTTACCACTGCCACTATTTTACATGCATTTACAGCTAGATTTCCTATTTTACTACATGATCCGGTGTGTAGTATTAATATCAGCCCGTCACTATTAGCTTTCTTAAAATTTGCTTTCACCAACACGGTCTATATACGTATATGTACATTTCCAAGTATATTATCTCCAATCCAACACAACCTCTTGTGTCTTTCATCCCCAAATTCTTCTTTATTTTTATCTCCTTTTTCATAAATCTTTTGTGGAGGAAGTCACTTGGGGGGGGGGACTTTCCTGTGGGTTGAAATGTGGTAAAATAGTTTAATCGGATCATATTAAGCCCATCTCCCTGGTATATACTCCTAAATAAGAGTAAAATTCATCTATGAGGACGATCATCATCATCATAGAGTAAACTGAGTCCACCAGTAGCTTTCCCCAAACCAAGTAGCGTTGGAATAATATTGGCATTTTCTCTCCGGAAGACCGACAGTTGATAAGGTACACTCAAGCACTCCGTAGATTCTACTAGATCCTCAGAGAGTGACAGAAGAGGGAGGTGAGATTATTTGACGGTACGATGACAGTTTGTATACTCTGTTAAGATTTATTGAATCTTATCACCACCCTATTGTTAGCATCATTTTCTAGTTGGCAAACAAAATACCGTGCAGGAACCTACAAACTACCATCCAATCGATCGCTTATGACAGATCCTTCATCTCAACTTTAATTTCCAAAGCGTGGAAATATTTGAAGGATGTTGTATTCTATATGGCGGTGGTGATTAGTGTGGTGTCAATAGGCAGTCACAACGATCCATGCATAAATTTAAATGCATCTGTAGAAACCACTTACCTCCGTCCATCAGATTTAGATGCCACGAAATCATACCACCTGTACCACCACAAAACATGAAATCATTCAACGACTGACGTTCTTGATTATGAATTTGGATCGTAGTTCTATCTTCTCTTGGAGAGAAGGAAGTGGAGAAAGGGTATTTGAAATAGATACATAAATATATAGTTGAGAGGAGATGTGATAGCTCTGCTGACAGAATTAAGGTTTTCCTTCCTTCCGCATTTCATTGTTTGTGAGTTGTGTGTATGTAATTGAGGATGGGGATCGGTTTTATGATTATTGTTATTGGAAATCTATATAACTCCTGGTTTCCTATTGGTTTCTTATAATGTGCTGCCGCCGGGTTTCCTACTCTGAGTTCACTTGAGACTCGAGTCATAAACTTGTAAATTAAAAGGGATTTCAAGAGGTAATTTCGACCCGGTTGGTTGACCGTGATTCCTTATTTATCTACCCGTTTCAATCCTATCAATTCTTTCCTCTCTAATAGTCCACCCTGCTTGCTTGCTTACTTGTTCTACGTGGAACTTCCTACCGGATTCGTACTAGTCCGTAGTTTGTAGTGAATAGAGCCTAATAACCCACTCATCGAGGAAGCTCTTGAACTAGTAGTTTTTAAAGTAGCTCTTTTCGAATACAATCACCCTCTGATTCCCCTGTAACTAGGGATTGACGACGCGCTTAACTTGATAGGTACTAGGGATGAGGAGGGTAGGATATATTCAGTTTGTAAACTATAGTTATAAACTACACGAAGTTGGATTTAGATAGCTTTCTAGACCTTTTGAGATCCACTCATAGTTTTATGTAGTAGTGGAGGTGGTACACAATATGGAGTAATTGTTATTACTAGGTTTGCCAACACCACCGTCTATGTTGGTCTCACTTTTTACGGCCCAAGTTTGGGAGAGAATGCCTACTTAAGCTTTTTCCTGGGAAGTGCGGTCGAAATCCCGGGCTACTTGTTGTGCTGGCTTGTGATGGACCGACTGGGACGGCGATGGCCACTTTGTCTCTGCATGATCATCGGGGGTATCTTTGATGTTGCTACTGTCATTCTTCCTGAAGGTCAGTTTGAATCAGTTTCAATTAAGGATTTTTGACTATAGTTTGTAAAAATAGAAATGTACGTATGGCCTATTATAGTTAATGGGAATTCCAAGGATTGTACATAACCTGTAGTATTGAATTTGTAATGGAACCCAACTATTATGTTTCACTTAAGTTCTTAATCAGGTAAATCTTGATAATCTCTTGGGGAAAATATAGTCGGGCTCTTGTTTTCCTAGAAGAAAGACCAACTCTACAAATACCTCTGTATATATACTATCGGCTGCTTACGCCTTCTGCTTAAGAAATTAAATTAGAAGAACGAGAGAAGTTAATGAATATGGAATAGGTTGGAAAGTTTATGGGTAGATCCGAGCGATAGATTTACAAATCCTCTCTACACCCTCCGAATATTTTAACCTTAAGCAAAACCCCCAGGTTTAAAAATGCAGATGGGCTTAGAGAAGTAACTTGTAAGAATTTAGAATTAGACCTTCCAACATTTTTCAATAAAAGTGAGCTCAAGCAGCCAGGTAGGGATTTCAATCCTTCCACCCGTATAGCACAAAGATATTCTCATATCCACGAAGACCGAGTCTAGAAATTAAACTCTTGGGGTTTGAGGGACGTGAAAGTTTTTCCGGGTTGGAATGAGTGAAATTTGACGATGAGCTTGAGTAGTTAATCGGGGCTGATGTTGAATTCATCCCAGTCTCAGACCGAAAGGGGTCGACTTGGCTTTCATAAACTTTTACTTTCTCCTTAGAAATTCCTCTCCCACTGACATTGAAAGAACAATAGGTGGTCCTTTACTCGGTTTGCTACCTACCCAAACTTCTCATTTGAGTAACGAAGCTGAAAAAGGAGAAAGAAGTAAAGTGAAAGGGGAAACCTCATTCAAATCAACTTTCTCCAAAGGAAACAAAACTCTCCGACCCAATATATAATGTTGCGATGAGAGAGCTAGAGGATTCTACTATAGCAAGTAGGCCTTATGTTTAATAAACTTATACTTCAGGGCTATATTCCCCTTTTGATAATCTTGGAACCGACCAAACAATCAGTTTAATCCATAGAGTGGAGAACAAGTTTATATCAAAAGTATGGAAACAAAAGGGATACAAGTAATATTTATAAGGATTGGTCGGAGTGGAAAATTCCTCAGCACCATGCAAAGTTCAAACTGGAGATCATCCCAACTTGTCAGAATTGAACTGAAATATTATGGGACTCACCATATATGTACATAAATATCTGTCGGCATCGGCCTTTTCTCTCTTTGTCCGTCCCTCTCAATTATCCCGATGATGATGATGGGGCAGTGGCAGTGGAGAGTTGCTTTGTTATTTGATTCACATTTGAAGCACACCATCCGTTCGTTAGTGGTTCGACCTAGGCTCACTACATAATAAAGTAACTGTTGGCCTTTCACTCTAAACGCTTCAGGGAGGTCAAAGGAAGCGATAGTAATTATCTCCGCATACTGTACCTGATCTAGTAGGCATTACTAGAGCGGAATTTTCCCTCTTGGCATACATAAGTTGTAAAGGGATTTGTAGTATTGGATTGGGTATAAATTCCCTGTTTTTTGGCTTTTTTGTCGATGTGGATAGAGGTGGGCATAGATTGAGGAGGCCGAGGAAGAAGTCGAGTTGGAAGATAACATTAAGAAATGAAGGAAAGAATACATAATGGAACAAGTTTAGAAGTATGGAGAAGGCGGAGGGAGGATAATCGCATGATAGAAATTCGGTCAGACCAGGGACTCATAAAAATGTTTTACTACCATCAACAATTCTCTAACACTGTCCATATAACAGAGAAACCCTGGCTGGCTCCCGGGTACTTGGAAGTGTAGTAATGCTACTAATGCAAGTGCTCAATAATGTGCCATGCCACTGCCAGGTAGACATTTAGAAAATGGATCTTCCCACCCGTTTGTTCCACCAACCGAAGGGAACTAGTATGGACGGCTCTCAAGAATAAGGAAGAAGAGAGGAATTCTTTTTTTCATTCTTTTTCAATTTTTTATTCCAAATGCTAATGCCGAGAGATGAATCCATCTGTAGATTTCCAGATCCATCCTCGGGATGAACTTGTCTTCTTTCCATTATTCCTTTTAAGCACGGGTGGATCTTTCAGGGAGAGGATGGACTATTAGACCACAGTAATATAAGTCTCTATACCTCTGCCATCATACTGTACAAATACTACCTTTCCTTGATCGCTCCACCATGTTCCGTAATACTCTCTGTCTTTAAATACCATAATGTTAACCATGAGCTCCTTCAACAGCTAGTAGTGGGATGTGCGGAAGCTTTTCCATCTTTATCAATGCAGGGTATTTTTTTTCAAAAACTTTAACAGACTTCCATACGGCCAGTACGGTTGGTTTCATACGATTTTTATGGACTCATCTTAATCCCTTTCCTCCTCCATGTCGTTTCGTTTTGGTATTCAAACCGGGGAATTGGAAAACTATAAACTTGCTAGGAAATCTACTGACGTACCCATATGTACCTAAATATCCTATCCCCTGCATCCTATATTCACTCCGGCTTCCTTTATACACACCTCTTTTACAGCCCAAACTGGGTTCTGAACATTTCTCCGATTCTCTGAAAGGAGGGATCGGGCTGCGGACAGACCTTGGAGGGACTACTTTCTTTTTCCCTGAGACTTTAGGTGTAAATCCTACCATGTAGGCATGGATATAAGCTAACTTTGTTTTCATCTTGGGGAACGGACTGATTCTCTAATGGAATGGTGGATCGTGTGGAGTTGATGTGTGTTGTGTGTGTATGCGTATATACGTTGGAGACTTTATTGAAAGTGAAGGATAATGTATTGGGAACAACTCTCAGTCCTTCATACTCTTGACGGATACATGACTTGACTTTGTTCAGTTGCAACATCTGAGCACCAGTTTGGTATTTATCATTGGACTAGGAATCTACTATAGGGATTTACTAAGTACTGTATATGCACGAGCGTGAGAGTTGGGCTTGATATGTAAAAGATAATGGATTCCATGATTAGTTCCATCTATTCTAAAGGAGATGAGGAAATGATAAGGAGAATTGCCCAGCTCGGAACCAACTTAGGGATGATAGAGTTTAGAGATGTGTATTATAGCAAGAAATAGCAATTGTGTATGATAAAATAAACTCTGGAGGATAAAGCGGACAGATTTATCACTTTGTCTCCTTCATGGTTAAGAGAAATGATGAAATTCTGGGAGAAATCGTCCTCGAAAATAGCCGATTTTTTTCCTTAATGTTCCCCGCATGCATATATTTATTACAGATCCGTTTGTAATAATATTATTTGAAGAGGCAGGGAGCTCCGAGATATTGAATATTGGCCTTTTATTGAAAACACTCACTGCCTCTCTTACTATCTCTATCTTATTTTACATATCCCTCACCAACTGGTCTGGTCCTTTACTTGAAATATAGAATTTAGATTCCAGATTCAACTAAGTCAGTCAGTCATTGTGTTATTTTTCCAATTTCTTCCTTCAAATTTCCATATCTCGTCCGTACGGACAAAGTGAGGAGAATTCTGGCCTGCTGGTGGCTGTACTACTGCGAGCATTCGAAATTTCCACCTCAGTTTCTCCATAGTACCTCCATGCATATTAAAAGTCAGAGAAAGCTTGTTCCATTTCCGCCAACAAGGGCAATACACATGTATCTAGAAACGTATATGCATACATACATGTTTCTATAGATTACTTTTGGCCTTGCCATCCTCGCTTCAACTCCTAACTCAAGATTGTCATAAGATTGAAGAGTGAATACATATAAAGTCAAGTCATGCTAGGTCATGTCATTGTATTCCATTAGGTTTTATTGCAGAAGGTTCAGACGCTTGTGCCTCCCATTCCTTAGGAGTACGGCAAGGTGTGTGTTGGTGGTGGTTGGTGGTGGCGGAATAGAATGGGAATAAAAATCATTCTCCTCTCAAGCCAAGGCACATTTCTAATAACATTTCTCCCCTGTTTATTCTCCCATGCATAAGAGCCACCTTCATGTCTCTATATGGAGGAATGAGGATAGGAAATAGGTGTAATCTATGTGCATCCCCTGTCCTCTATTTATTCCTCTGTATTCTTCATCTTGATCGTGAGAATCGTGACAGATTTCCCTGTGGGAGACAGCAAACTAAATCCAACTGAAAAAATATTCATACCCTCATCTCCATGTCTCAGCAATTCTATCTCTGCAATCGGAATAGACGAGTATCAACATTTCATGAGATTTATCCATATTCCTAATGTTCCTCGATATTCATCGATATATGACAGTTTCTCATTGTGGATTCCTCTGTATTCCTACTATTTGCCAAATTGAAACATTCTCTCTTTTACCTGCCCTCTCCTTGACGACTTGGTAGTACGCAGTTATAATATATTCCCATTACTTACCCCCTACTGTTTCTCACAGTTGATAGGAATGGCTGGGAATAAAGGATTGGTCTAAGAAAATTCGGGTCATACTGCATAGTTTAGAACCTTGCTGTTGGTACTTGTCGGTGCAAAGGTCCTGTAGGGATACAACTGAGGGACAGGGGAGATTGCTAATGTTTGTCAATTTAGGTGAAAAGTAGTTTCTTCCTGAGCTGTCTCTCAGATAATAGCTTATGCACACATGTGCGGAGTTCATATATTGTATCATGTGTTTGTGGATATATGTATCAGGATGTCATAATTTAGGTGAATTATAAACTTTGTCCCTAGTGGAGAAACTAGAGGAAAAAGGTGTTATCATCTCGTGAATTGTGTATGGATTGCATAGACGAAGAGATAGCCGTGAGACAGATATTATGGGATTGCATGTCCGGAGAAAAGGTGACAAACACGCAACAGTAAAATAAACGGTACCTTTTTGTTACTCTTTTTACTTTTTGTAAGGGTGACAGGGTTTGGGGCTGAATGGTGTAGTATTTATTGAAGAGGTTATATATGCATACTTTGAAGAAAATAAAAGTTTCGACTTGATTCGGGATACTTTCATGCACCTTGGTGCTATATGGTAATATTATACTCAGTGTGAGTATTGTATGTATGTGTCCTTTTGTATAATATTATTAGACGACAAACTGTCTGAAAGATTTGTTGGAGGATAGTAATCCCATATATCATGTTCTTTTGAAGGGGATGGAGGATTTGAGCCTACCTAATCGAAAAAAACTTGATTGTGGAATCAGATTCGGAACTAAAGTTAGAAGGGGGCACGAGTCACTGGAGGAAATAAATAATTCAGTCACTTCCCTGTCTTTTGTTTTCTGATCATAATATTGTGATGTTGTGTGTCTGGAAATAGTTCAATACTTCTTTCCACTCTTTTTCATTTCCTTTTAAGAAGTTTTGTGTTTTTCTAGGGTTTTTCCTGTTATGTCTTGTCTCTCTGTATGTGTGATATGGGTTATTTTGCTTTTCTTGTGCAGATTCGAGCCTTTTGCTGATGATTTTCTACTTAATTGCCAAACTCGGAATATCAGCCTCGTATCTCATGATTTATCCATTTGGTGGAGGTATGTCGTTATAAGTATTAAATGCGGAATGCTACAGAATATGATACCGATTCCAGGAAACTTTTGATACTCTTTTAGGTAGCAATTAATTTAATTTCAACTTTTTTCGGATACCAGTGACTATATATGTTGTAGGCTTTGGGAGTGGCGTTTGACTTTGTTCAGGAACATACGGCATGAGTTGTAGCACAATGTATTCCTGGCCCCGTGTACTAAGTATACTCATTAATTTGGTATTTATGCCATGGAAGGTTTAATAAATGTGAAACCGTGCACGTAGGTTTATATAGGATTTTTTTTGAACGTCCGTGAATCGTGTAAAAATTTATTTTTACTTTTTAATGGCTACAATGTATTATTATAACGAAAGTTAGAGATCAAACACGTCAGAGAAAAAAATCCCGACCTTGAAATCCACATCTATATCCTTGATCACATTGTTCAGAACCAGGGAGACCAGGCAGGCAGTCTTAAGCAGAATCTCCCACAGCCTTAGACATATATACGTAAGTACAGCGTATCATGTTCGAGGCACGAAGCCAGAAGAGTTTGAGTGAATTGTTGATTCGTAACAAAAGTTTCGAAAGTTGTAGTTAAAGAAGTTTTGGCTGGGCATTATTCATCTACAATCAAACTTCTTGACAAACAAGCTAAAAAAATCCCATCGAGCTTATTATAGAATAAATGGAAATTTCGCTAACTTTATCTGCTTTTGTGCTTAATCTCAAATAGAGCTTTACCCAACCGAAGTCCGGGGGGTCGGATTAGGATTCTCAGCCTACATCGGAGGGATCGGCATCTGCTGTATTCCGCTCATCAATTATTTGGTACCAGTCTCTCAGTTTCTCACGACATAATATGAACAATCATTTAGTGTAACACATCAAGAGACACGATTTTTTTCATTTCAGCTCCGAATCCATTTGTCCCTCTATCCCTATTCCCCATTAGCAAAGTTTACTCAATTCAACTTCCAACTAATAATTAAAAGATTAGCTCGACCCGTTGATCCTAATGATAATGACGAACATAGGTAGGTTCAGGGACATTTGCTTTTAGAAACTGTGACTCAATTAAGAATTTAAGGGGGTTAATTATCGGTTTTAATCCCTCAAAACCTTTCACGCAGGGACGGTCGTATCTGCTAATGCCGTTGATTGTAATGGGAGTGGTTTCAGTTTTTGGCGGACTGGTGGCATTAAGACTCCCAGAGACCTTGAACGCCTCCTTACCAACTACAGTTGAAGAGGGGGAAGAATTTGGGAAAGATTTTAGCTGGGCTGATTGCATCCGGTGTGCACCGCCAACTTCACATGAAAGGTAACACGATAAGGTTCTTCTACTTTCTAATTTACTTTCCCTACAGAGTTTATGTGTACATGTGAGGTGATCCATCATCAAACTTTCTGTTTATAATCCACCTTTGACAGAATAGATCCGGACGGATTGGTGTTGCTATTAATACCCAAGCCCTCTCCTTCTCACTCTACACTTTTCCCATGAGATTCCTTTCAATAAGTTCCAAGTTTATAGACCAGAACGAGAGTGATTTGTTTTGGCAGTAAAAATTGTCACTGGACACCTGGGTGATAGACATATAAGTTTATGTTTTCCTAGCAATGCGAAGAGTAAGCTTCCTGGCTTAATTTCAATTGCGTTCCTCCCAGCGGGCACGTTGTAATCCAAAATCCAGGCCTGAGGTCGTGAGCACGAACTCTGAAAATAAATTTTATGGAGTTCATTTAATTACAAAAGAGAGAGAGAGATTGAAAGAAATGGGAGATTTTAAAGTCCTTGTGTTAGTACACATCCTTTGTCAAGTGATGAATAGCTCTTGTCAAGAGTCAAGCCAAGTAGTCTTAGTTGTGGCTTCTTGCGGACAAATGACAACATCTCTAACAATATCTAGATAGAAAAAATCTTCTTTTTATCTCCTCTTTTAAGGAAATTTCATTAAAACCCAAGTGAGAATGATTTCTCAGCAAAAGGATGGGGTATTCAGTTAAGTGACTTGACTGGAGTTTCCGTAGTCAGCCTTTTGTATCCCCGACTTTCTCTGCACCGCAAACCACGGCTATGTTAAACTTAGATCTCTGTCCGCTTGGCCACATCCACTTTATTTTGATGAACAGGCCGTCATCCATTGTATTCCTACGTCTACCTAAATATGTCACTAGTGCATTCAACTTTTACAAGAGTTGGCTTTAGAAAACCCCTTAATGCCATATTGATTTTCACCCACGGACAATGCTCAATATTTAATTCCATGTTTCCCATAACTCTCTTTCAGTACCACTCCATCGTCCAGCATTGTCTTTGAGGACGCAAATGGGTTCCCTCAGACATCGGACCGTAGTCATATCGCTGAAAGCATCGGAATGACCCGTATCAAAACACTGGATGGAGATGCCTCGTCTAATGAGAGGCTTGGAGTGTTAGGGCTTGGATCCCCATCAGAGTTGAGCCCATTAAGAGCTTCTACTGGAAGTCGAGTCGTGGAAGGAGCACATGGCCAGAGAAAGCGACTTGTTCGACAAGGAAGTACTTTGGAAGCCCCGACCGACTCTAAAGGTGCTATTATCATCACCCCATGGTGGTAAATGTCAACTCAATTACGGATTATACTCCCAACCCAAATGAACCTTTATCAACTTAGTCAGCCGGGATGATAAAAACGGAGGGTACACGCTCTACGAGTTGTTAAGTAAATTGGAACACAAAGTATGAGGGAAAAAATGATTATATAATTATAGATAACGTTCTACTCCCAAAATATACCTCCGGTAGGATCCTTAAATACCCTATATATTAGCCTCCTCTACTCCCTGTAGCAATAATTCTCTTTCACCTGACCTCCTAGAACCTCAAGGATAGTGGGTGCATTGGACGTTGTAATAGTAATAATAATAATAATCATTTGAGGACATTTTCCAGCCATTTTCTTCCTGTCCGGACGATTCAGAAAGTGGAAACAGAATGGGTTGGTCATGGGTCGCAATTCTTGTAAAATACTATTTATGGCTGGAGAAAGTAGGAGAAAGCATAAGCGAGGCTTTTGTACATATCAACCTCCATACTTAAAAGCATAGGGGCTAGACAAGAGAATGGCGTCCAAGGGTCGAGAATTCCGTCCAGTGGTTGGCAGAAATATTCTTGGCCTTGATTTATGCCTTTTCCTCCTTGTGCAGAAATATATAATAATATATGATGGGCCGGAGAGTTATATCTCCTTCTGACTAGATGAATGAATACGTGAGGAAGATGTGTTCATCCTTCATCATTCTAATAATAATATGACTCTTCGTGGCCACCCTCATCCTCTAAATATACCTCGGGTAGTCCGGGCCAGACCCCGGTATATCGGGAGTCCCATTCCAGTTTCTACTCCACATCTCCACTACCATGTCATGTACAAGGCGGACAGACATAGCTTAGAAAAGTAACACTATCATCAATATTAGAGGAATTTGAGAAAGGAGAAGTGCTAGAGTCCAGCGGGCCAAGTTTAGTAGTCCGACACATGCTTCCTTCATTACCATCTGAACTCCCAGCCACTTGATAATCTACGAGGAGGCTGTACATGTTTAGGCATTCTTGGGATCTTGTGAGCTATACTTGGCTATACTTAGATACTTACAATATTAGGCAGTGTATGCTAAAAGTGTGGCCTTTTAGTACTCGACCAGGCGTTAATTTATGAGGGGAAGCCTCCATATGGACCAACTTGTGAGCCATTCTCACATTCACTGGAAACCACATTTGTCATCCCCCACGTTGCCCTTATTCACCAACATGCTTTCTCCTTTCTCTCCAGAATAAGCGTCCTCGTGTAGCCGTCGGAGTTAATATTATTACTTAAATATATGTATTCTATTATTTATAAAGGAGTTCTCTCTAAAGCTTGTAGAGAGGCTGTAGCAGCTTTGTACTCTTCTAATTGTACACGATAATAGGAAGAATTAGAGGAGATTTGAGGGAAACAATGGGATGGGGTAAGTGGCTATTAGATTTGCGTTTTGTTTGATGAAAAGTGGATGGTGTGGCCTTAGGCCTTTTATTTTCGGTACGAGTTGGATACGCTACTCCTTTCTCCATGCCCCTGTGTTCCTTTCTTGAGGGCGGAGGATTTATGGGACATTTTTTTCACATATAAATATTTTATATCAAGGAATATCTTTTTTCGTGGCCAAGCCCCTGTTCCCAGTGTTCTCTATATTGTTGGAGGGGTATATTTTATGACAAAACCCTTGCCTCTCTCTGCGTATCCTATCCATACAATCTTCTTGTTCTTAAAAAAAGGTCTGTATCTCTTTTCTTGTTTCTTAAATGTGGATAGAATAAGCTTGGTTCTTGTAATCTTTTCTTATAAGTTCCCTATTCATGTATACACGAGGGTATAGATGGATAGAAATCTATAAAAAGGGTGCTAGGAGAGAGTACCGTCTTTTAATTTATATCATGTCACACGAAATGCTTCTTGAATGTCCATGCCTACATGTGGAGTTGGTAGTGTGTTGTGTGGATGCCTGCCGAGAGCATTACGGAATACGGAAATGGCAATAAAAATGGGAAAAAAGTTTAGAGTAAACAAGTATATTTGCATTTCTCCCTCATTTTGAAAAAGGCTCGTCTTTTGCATTTTACACATAGGCTGATGATCCTGCTCCTCTTCCTTTGGCCCGTTGGGTCACAAAGGAACGACTGGTTTCAATTTTTTTCAAAGGGAAGAAGCAAGCCACCATTAACTACTGGAGCTACTACTGTGTACTAGTTACAATACATCACTTTGTAATCTAATTCATAATATGTAATAGTTTACCCTACAGCACTACTTTACAATTTACAAGGAGAATATTATGTTTATTTTCGATACACGAAAGTGCACGTTTTCTCCCGCAGTCTTCTCCTCTCTTAGGTTTTGGCACTTGGACCGAGGAAAGGAGTGACTAAAACAGATTTGCCGACTCAACTAATTGCCCGCATTCCGGCCTTCTATGGTCCTTCCAAACTGTTTTTATCTCCCGTTTCACTGCCAACTATGTACTATATAGATGGGTGTATTATCAGCTCCAACGTATAAAGACTTTAGATTCCTTGGTCCCCCGATGGTAGAGAAAACATTCCATTCTGGGTAGGAAGGAAGTGTGAGAAAAAAGGGTTAAATTGTGTGTAGCTATATCATCATATGTATAGCCGATGGTTGCAAATGGGATGTTAGGATCTGGAAGTTTCAAAGCGGCATGTTCCACACTTTCCCTTGCATGACTTTTGCTCATTAGTGGGAATGATTTTTTTCCCTCTGCCGCCCTCAAACTTCCTCCTGTGTTGACATGATGGTTAAACTTTACTACTAAGTGTGGGCTCGTGTCAACCAGCCCTCCCGAGTTCCACACGACACAGGGGCTTCTGACTTTCTCTCCTTAATATTATGTATTGTACTCAAATGATCATAATTTTTAGTGTAATCCTCCTAAATCGACCAATTTATTCCAACTTAGGGAGGCGCACTGGCTAATTCTTTCCATTTTTGGGGAGACTAATAGCTTCCTGGGAAAAATTTCCAGATTGGATTCAATTTGCGGTAGGTAATATTACCTCCTATTCAATACCCATAAATCTTATGGATTCCTTTTGGCAAGACACATGCATCATTATATCCAAAGGGCTTTTTAAATCTTTGGGCTCTAATGGTGCAGAGTTATAAAAGAAGGGAGGGAGCTCTCGTCGAAGCGAGTTATAAAAAGCTATTAAGACTAGCCATACATATAGTAAACCAGGACTTGGGATTGTGGTACTAGACTGCACTAGAGTGTGGACGTTAATAAGGATTTTGTGTTCAATTACGAGGGAGCCAAATGAATACTTGGCAATCATTCCCTATTGTCCTTGGCTTGGCCATGGCTACCTAATGTGACCATGGCTTTCCTAATGGTCTTCAGTTAAGATTCGTCGACTCCTTCGTCCTGTCGGCTTATGTACACTTTCTCTAGGCAGATACAAAGAAGAGAAAGGCAGGGAGAGAGCACTCCTTGTGATTTCAGTTGTTGTTAGAGAATTCAATTCTTGTGTCCAGAATAGACAAACGTATTCTAGAAGAGTCTATTATGTTGTGGATACACAGTGTTATCATAGTGGATAATAATAACGACGGGAAACTGGGAACAGACATGACCTAAATAGTTCCTTTCCTCTGGTTTCAGAGGCAGAATTCGGTATAGTAGAATGTAGGATTAATATTTGTATCGATTCACTTATTAGTTCAGCTAGTTGCTTGAATCTGCCCGTTAATCCGTTTGTTCACTAGGGGAAGTCAGGATATCGATGTTGTATAAGATGTTGTTCCGGGTGTGGTAATCTTAGGGAGATTTATCCTCAATAAAGGAAACAATGGGCTCTTTCCTGTAAATAAATGCTTAGTGAAGGAGGTTCTCCGAATTTTAATCGAAGTGCTCAATGTTGCCTAAGATTTTTGTAAGCGAGTGACTCACAAGGACTAATAAGAGAGAGATGTGGCCCTGTCTAAAATGGGGTGATGGTGATGGGCTAAGGAGCTTAAGGAAAAGATTTAATTTGCTCGTTCTAAGATTTTTTAGTCGAGAAAAGGGCATTTGGTTGAAGAGCTATTATGCTAATGATTGTAAGATGAGACGGGGGCTCTGAGTATCTCTATTCAAGAATTCAACATCCAACGACCCACTATGCATCTACAAGAGTCAGAATGAACCAAGACTGAGAGGGCGGACTGATGCAGTTCCCTTTAGTACTGGTTCACTATGTGTAGTAGAGACTATCATACATCTAGTATATTGCTTTCTCTGTCTTTCTCGCTTTTTTCCACCACCACCACCAATTCCACTTGTGTAAAGCTGGTCTCATAAAAGGACAATTCTAATAATAGGCCTACTTTCACAATTATGAGTATTACTCCCATTCAACACTGGGATTGCATGACAAGGAAAAACGTGACTGTCCTTTTCTATCAAATAATAGTGTGGAAAATAGGAGAAATATAAAAAGTCCGTGTAATTCATTTCCCTGTATTGGAGGGTACTCTAAATTCACTGCATCTTTGAAACACATCTGGAGATAATAGAATCCTCTTCTTGTATTTGTTATTGTATTCCTGATTTTGACTATTATGTTCCCTAGAATGTGTTCAAGACATCCTTATTTTCTGGCGGTGCTAGAAAGCATCATTGTTCTGCATTGTATTGCATATGAATATTTTATTGTAAGGTTCTAAAGAGTGGCATTGAGCTTTATAATCTTTGTGAAAACCGCTTCAAAATAAAAACTAAGAACGGAGACTCGATTGGAACACTTGTTACAGATATTACCATCATTTGAATAAAGATTTTCTTCTTTTGTATTCCGAATTCTTTGAAGTAAAGTGTTGGATTATATTTTTGTAATGGCAGCCTGTCACTTTTGACAGTTCTTTGTTGTACATATTGAGAAAAATAATTTAGTTCTTACCTAGAACTGAGAATTAAAACAGCTAGAAATAAAAGCATAAAGCCTTTGATTGATAAAGCTTATTAGTTTGAAAGAAGTAAGGAGAATCATTAAGACAATTTGGAAAGAAATAAAAAATGTTGGACCCTAAAGTTTATAAATTTATCACATGGGCACGAGATTAAGAGAAACTAATGTTAATGTAGGCCTACTTTTGTTCTATCAACCGTAGTTCATATAAACCAGAAACTCTTGACTCTTTTTTAATAAAAGAGGATTAATTCTAACCTAAACAAGTTCTGCTAATAAACATGAATGGGGGTCAACCCACAGTTGTTGACAAGAAGCAGGCCTGGATCTATACAAAGCTTATAATGAAATAAGATTTTTTTTTTTATTAACTCTACATACATACATACACACACCAAAAGGGTTTGATTAAATCCTGCGAGCGTAAAAAGGGTAAACATCAACAAAACAAAAGACAAACAAATGCCAAACAAAGCGTAAAACCCCGTGTTTGGCATTTGTCACAGATGTGGTCACTCTTGAGCTCTAGTTCCTATCAAACACTGTCATTAGGTGGGTGGGAGATCAGAGATTCGAGACGTACTTACTGGACAGAAAACATCCATATTGGTTTCCCTTGATTGGAAACAATGTTTGGCTCACATACATCCTTACTTCCGCGGAACAGCAGATTCCAAGCCGAATGACATCTGGGCCAGAAGGGAATTGGTAGCCGGTGGAAAAATTCTGATATCCAAGGTAGGCCATGCAATAGATCCAGAATTTAATTCCAACTATCTGCCCTGGTGACTCTAGCAAATTTTTGTCATTTATTTCCCGACCGGAATGTTCTTTATCTTGCAAGTTCAAGCCTAAGGAAAGTTCAAATCTCTTCCAACAGATACAAAGATGGGAGGATGTAAGGACTCATTAAATAACACATAGTACCGATAAGGGGAGCAATTTCATCTTATCCATTTCCTACATCTCTCCAGAGGCAATTTTTTTACCCAAATCATGCGAAAAAATACTCCAAAGGTGTACGAACTTGGCCTTCCCCTCAGAACTACTTTTATTTCATTTTTAACCAAGTTCCATACCCTCGATGGGGAAGTAGGCCAGCCACAAAATCTAGAGGAGCCCCTTTAAATTCTGATTGTCGAGGCGGTTGGTGACTGAATCGAGAGAGCTGGACTGCGTATAATACATTTGGGATAAGATCTAAACGGCCCAGTGCTTCCTCCTACTTCAGTGACAGCCTCTCCAGTGTACTTTTAAAAGTCAGTGGAATGGCTAACTTGTGTAGATCTAATGAATTGGAAAAGGTTGAAGGTGGTCGACTGTGTGTCTGGCAGTCTACCCAGTCCTTGCACATACTACAATAGAAAATAGGAAAAGAAGACCGGAGGGAATATTCATGGATCTCGAAAGGAGAAAAAGGGGCAGAGAAAGCTGGAGACCGTTCCCAAAGCAAATCGTAGTCGTAACCTACAAACCTAAGCCAGGCAACGCTGCCCTTCTAAAATACAGGAGAGCCGCTGAAAATCTACCAGTTGTACATTTAAAACTATAGCCAGGAACTACACTTCCTTTAGAGAAGGCCTTATCGATCTTCCATGCTTTCCCTGCTCTGCTTCACCAGGACTCTGGACAATAACTGAGGCCGGTAACGGAATCAAAAGAGCTATGCTGTAGCTGGGATTTCGAAAATTCAAAATATTTCCACAAATTCTCATAGAAAATTGCTTTTTATTTTTAAAGAATACAGCAACTGAAAAAATAGGGAAACTGAACTGAATGTAGTAAACCTGCAAACAGGCCGACAGACATGTCAACTTGTTCAACTGCAGAAGAAGAGCAGCAATCTCGATCAAACTTTCTCCTGTCATACATAAAAAACCAGGTACGAGTGCTTAATTCCCGTACTGCACTTAAGGATTTAATGTCACAAAAGCATGGAAAACTTTTAGAAATTCTTCGTTCCATTTCAAAATTGGAAGATGATAGGTTATTAGAAGGCTGAGGGATGGGAGACGAGGACAACTCTTTTACTTTGTGAAATTAGAGTTAAATGCACTGGCAGTAGCATCATACCATACTTGCATAGGCTTACTATTATCCTTTGAAGAAAAAAATACTTTTCAATCATTTGATTTCAATATAGATCGAATATTTCTCTTTTGTGAGACACACATACATATATGCATGCATGACGGACTTAAATACCCATATAAAGCTTGTATGTATTCCTCAGCTTAAAAACTAATATCCCATCATGACATGCCAATAATGTACGCATACCTAACATAATATACGGATCTTGTTTTCAACCCTACTTCCCGATCCGACTTGAAATCTTCAAAAACATGAATACACGCAGAGAGAGAGAAAGAGAGAACATGAGCGAATAAAAAAATAAGAAGAGATTAAATAGTACAAAAAAGTTGGAGCACACATATAGGTAGTACATACTACTCGAAGATAGAATGGTTAAGTCCCATTTGGAATTGAGAAGAAAGATGCCAAAGAAAGTGAACTGGAATCAAATCAAAAAAGACTTATGCAATCGTACAATAATAGCTCTATAATACCCAAGAAGGTATCATTCCATGCATATCCTCAGAATATTTATAATTGTATATAGACCAAGATGAAAACCCATATGTAGTCTAGCATAAGATTTTCCTACCCCCCACCGGATCAACAAAAATCCGTCGACTTCTTCAGAGTCCCCTGAGATGCTGAACGTTTAAAAAAAAAGTTATTCAAGAGAAATGAACAAAAGATGCTTCCTTCAGAAGAAGGCGGAATTGGAATTGATTTATCAAGAATTTATTTGTGTGAAGAATAGGTTCACGGTTTATTTATTATTACTCGTGTCAATCTGTGTTCTATAAGCTTGTATTTGTATTGTGTTTGGTTTACATGTAAAAAACAAACACGCACATTCACATTGGCACATCCAATTGATCCAATGCATTCTTGCCCGAGTGGAGCACACAGTACACACACAACTTCTTCTCACTGAATTCAGAAGGATATTTAATTTCCGCTATTCATACAAAATTTGTTTGACTTGCAACTCTTCTGCATGAAGTGGAATCAAAATTGGTAAGCAAACAGGGGAGAGATTTCATTAATTGGATTGAGCATCAGGAGATTCGTCTTGAAGCTTAAAGTTTGTCCGCTACATCTTCCTCGTAGTATAGAGTAGATTATGTGATAAAGGTAGGCAAACGTACAATCTCCTATCTACATATAATATATATCTCTCTATACATATTATAGTTGATACATTTAGAATTGATTTGAACCTTTCCAGATCATCTGATCAGTAGTAGGTAGATGGGCAAGATGGGATTGAAAAGAAGTGGATTTTTGAAAGCATTAAAAAAAAGTTATCTGAGGTAATGTTCTTGGGATCTCCAACTCCCTCATCTCACATCGCTCCGCCATTCCATTAGGTTGTTGAGAAACTGATTGGGATTGTCACGAAGTTGCCACCACAGGAGAGAGACGTCACGTTGGATCTTGAAGGGTATGCCATTCTCAATGAAGAGGTTTATTATTCTTATGATAGTAATAACTTGGGAGATGCTGGATCCCATCCAAAGAATATAGTAATGACTCCATTGACTTGACTCGATGTACACGGAGTGAAAGCAAGTAGGAGGCTGGCTCTCATGTGTCCTGGGATTGTCCTATTCCAATGTAGTGGGGGTTCATGGTATTGCTTGGCTTGAGTCCTTGGTTCTTCTCATAGTCTCATCTTTTTGATGTTCCATAGTCTGATATTAGGATGGGCTGATGGGGATGGAAGAGTAGGATACGAGCTGATGCGTTTCATATCACACTCATCGTCATCATTCCACATGTTCCAACCCTTTCATACTTTCATCACCACGGGGTCTATAGCTAGGATGCATCTTTCCTGTCATCTCCTCCCCATTTGTCAAGGGCTTCTCGGTGCAGATCTTCACTAGTGTGGAATTCTTTTATGTTAAGGTCCAGCCAGATAAATAAAAATTGCTAACGACTCAGTCTCCCTTTGAGGACTTGACTGACTTTCTTCCTCTCACTTTCTATCCCTAGTGAATAAAGGCTTTGTCCTTTGATCAGTTCGGAGATGAAACGTTGGAGATGAAGAATAAAGAATGTAGAAAATTGTTGGATAGAATATGTTTCCAGTAGCTAGAGCGGGTCGGGCATTATTTTCTACCCTGTAGGTTGGAAATGAGAGAAAAGGAGAAGGTATTTACAAATATGTCGTCTAGTTATAATCAATCTCGTTATTACTTTTCGTCATAAAAAACACTGCTTTCTTTTGTACACCCATTCCCACACATTCATCCATGACTTTCTCAGATTCTCTCGTCTTCAAAGGTCTCTGTAGAAAACCAGCTCACTCACTTGAGATTTTGAGAGAGAGAAAGATGTCCTTTTCATGACGTTAGAAACACAAATATATCAAGGAATCACAGTTTTTTTGAATTGTCAAAACATTTTAAAGGACCATCGTCGAGATGATTATGAAAAGATTGAATACTGTGTGCGATGTTAGAAGTTTCAGGACACAGTGATGAAAAATGGCCAAGAAAGCCTCGCTGAGAAGATTTGACTGAAATCAAGCTGCACCATAGTAGTTACACGTGGTTGGATGACCTATAGAATCCATATATTCGAATGTTTAGCTCAATATTAACATCAAAGACTAAGACACGGTTGGAAAAACATTTTACTTAAGAGGTAAAAAATGTAATTTACCTTCTAAATTTGATTTGGGGATCCATTCTTCAATAGGTGGAACTTTTTTGAAGTCATCTCGTACCTATTGAGGCATAATAAAATATAAGTTACTCCCTGGGCTATCTGCACACATAGCTTCAGTGTGTGTAGCTTTTAGGATATTATTTTAAATCATGAGAGAGGCATAAGAAAAGGAAATTGACCTCATTTCATCAGCCTTGAGAAGAGAGGAGAACTACATACTTGAAGAAGAATTGAAGATTTGAAAGAGAGAAGGATTGGGATTGCCGGAAGGGTTGGATGCTATGCCCATTACTTTCTTCAACTACAAGTCTACATTTTGGAGGAGGCAGGTCGGGAGAAAGTGAGGAAATGATTTGGAGTGAAAATGACTTTCCACTTATGAGCTGAGCAATAAGAACTCATAATATTTCCACCAATTCACAATCCTTTCACACACTTGGTCAAGTGCATTAGACCAGATTGGTTTTTCTGATGAAGAGTTCAAATGTGAGTGAATTAGATCATAACGGGTGTAAAGTACTCGAGAGTCGAACTGAGAATTATACAAACTCAGCAGCAGCACCCTATTCACTTTTTCTATAGAGTCTCACAGGGCTCAAGCTTCAACAATACTTGGAATCTAGGCTTTTTTCCATTGTTGATCGTAAGAAGTAGAACATTCATGACGGATATCGCTTCACCTCTCTGATGGAATTGCACAATCTTACTCTCTCACAATGAATGATTTGTAATTAAATACGACTGTTCAACCAGAAAGTTCATTTATTGGTATGTGATTTATGAATTGAGTTTCATCTTTAATATCCTCTCAATTTCCTGTCATCACTCTTTCAAAAAGAGGATATTCCTGGCTTTTCTATAACACGGTAGGAGGAGAAGAGAAGAATAAGTCTGTTGTTGCATAGGAAATGGGGATTCGTTCTTTAACTGTTAAAAAGGTACTGTTGGACAGCAGTTTTTTCCTGTCGAAAAGATCATTAATTAATAAGAATCAAACAAAGAAGACTGGGTCAGGATATCATAAATCACCTTACAAGGATAATTCCAGGAATCAAATTGGGATTAATTAGTATTTTAGTTTTTTACTCATATTATTACACGCTTACATAATACTACGTACTGAGTAAAGCCCGGTTTGAAAATAATCCCACCAGTATACAACGTTCCCAAAGTAAATGTGAAAATACTAAACTATAATTGCTTGAATCTGATGATTTTTGTTTTGCAGACATTATTTAAATAGGAAATCGATAGAATATGACACCTACACTTTTCTGTCCTCTTTGTGGCTTTTACAAACTCTGAAGTACGTTACTGAAGAGGCTAGTTGAGAGTTTGAAAGCGAATAGGAAATTTATAGAAGCCCGGAAGGGGGCAAGGTGGATCGAGTTTATCTATCAATAGGTGTAGGTAACCTTTTTGAGAGTTCTTCTAGTAGAAAATTACAAAAGTCAGTCGGGCTCAAAGAGTCTAGAGGAATCAATGGTGGAGAGGTTGTAGTGGTTTTGTAGCCTGTGTCCGTGTGTGTACACACGTGTAACAGGATCGGAGGATAATATGAAGAATCAGAATCAGAGGTGGTGTGTTATGTGAGTGTAAGTGTGATGTAATACATTGGGAAAGATATAGGGCTGATGATGATGGTGATATTATATTGATAAAAAAAGTCAGGACCGGTAGTAGTGGGTGTAAGGAGATGAAAAAGGGCTATATTGAATGACACCATTAGAAGTGGGAAGAATTCCTCCGTGTTTCCAGAGAAAGAAATATCAAAATGCCTGGCTTGGTATGAGGGAGATTCCTTTCTTATCTCTTCGTGGGCTGGGATATACCGAAGAGGGTGAGATGTGAACCCAGGAAGATGAAAAGTGAAGGCTCCTCTATTGAGCCGGGTGAAAGGGCCGCGGAGATATAAGAAAGAGAGGGAAAAGAAATAAAGAAGGGAGAAAGTGACTGGGGCTTACCGATTCTACCTGACGGAAAACTCGTAAAAAATTGATCCCTATCAGCTTCTTCAAATCCAGTTCTGTCCATGTTTCATCTTTTAAGAGAGCCTGGATCAGGTTTGGGTACGTCGACACGTCTTCCAGTCCCGTCGGCACACTACAAATAAGTACAGGCCGATGAAAAGAAATCATAAAAACATTCTTCTATCCCTTTTTTAGACAACGGTGGAAACACACTGAGCATTTATTTTTTACCACTTTCCTCAATACGTATACTACGTAAGTTTGAAAACGATTCAATCCACCTCAGAGGACGAATCACATGTACTCCTGTGTCCTGAACCTTCTTAACCTTCATATTTAAGATCTATAGAGAGATTAATCGATAACCTAAAAGCTCCAGGTGCTTCATATCATATAACTCTTCGTATAAGGTTAGGTAACCTCCTCCATCTTTCAACTATCTTTCTCTAGCTCTGAAAATATTCAGTTCATACACACAATATATAAAACCATGTGGTTCAGGCCTTGGATATAACTGACCCACAAGAAAAGATTTTAGCCCTGAAAGGAACTCTCAAGACCTATAGTGCTTTACATGATACGCGATTCAAAGTTAAAAGCTTGTAGACGAAACTTGCGTAGGAGGATCAAATATTGACGAAGGATGGTTAAAGATCAACTTTGAAAGCTGTAGGAAGAGCCTTAAGGGAAATTGGCTTCCGTCAACTCTCCTCCGGTCGGCTTAAAAATATAAAAATCTACAATAGACTCCAAAAAAAGAGATTATACATGAAATGAACTCACAAATTAATTCCGTCGAATCCAGCTCCAATCCCAACGTGATCAACGCCTGCAACTCCCCTGATGTGCTGGATATGAGCTGGAGAGAAAGTAAAAACTTTGCTATTAAATGTGTATCAAGTCATCTCACGAATGAAAGACTGGAGGGAGTAAATCTGGCGATCACAAATCCTATCCTTCATCTCCTTAATACAACAGACTTGACTTGCTCTACCATACATGCAAATACTATCAAAGGTTATTATTACACAGGGTAAGTACAAAGACTAAAAGCACATATGAAATGCCCACCATGAAGTCGAGATCTTTGTGTAGAGACAAAAGAGTGGACAGGTCATAGCTCTGCTTGGTGGTGGGTATTTATTTATATAGCCCAGCCATATTTTATTCATGACAGGAAGGAATGATAAATAAGAAATGAGGCATGCAAAAGCGTCCGTGTCTCTGTCCTCCTTACCAATGACATCTTGAATAGTTGCAGTCTCATTGCAGGCAACGAAGACATTATAAAATGAGACCATGACTACTCCTCCTTTGGCAGCCTGAAATGATTACAGTTTACATTATTCATCTCCTGTTACATCAGCCAGACTTTGAATTGACTAGAGGTACTGGCTCAGATGAGTTTACCCACCCAGCAAAATGACGACTTTCTCTACATATTATTATTCTATAACGTCTCTCTCACTCTATCCCTCTTGTGTGGAAAGTTAGTACAAAGGATTGAGAAGAGGATGATGATGCATGGAATGTTTTACAATTTATTAGCTACTAGGTGTAGGGTGTGTTATAAATTCATGTATGCATATATATTTAGAGAGGAAATGTGTGGTGTGTAGGTGGTGACAATAATATTATTATGAGAGGGAGAGAGCAAGTGACTTACAACGAGTCGAAGAACATCATCAGGTACATTACGAGAGTGATTACAAAGGGCTGAGGCAGCACTATGGGAAAATATCACTGGAGCTCTTGAGACTTGTAAGGCATCTTTCATCGTGGCTACACTCACATGGGCCAAGTCTACTATCATCCCTAATCGATTCATCTCCAGCACCACCAACTAGAATATAAAAATACGGATGAAGCACTGAAATGCTTTTACATGTGTCTATAGTATTTCCAGCATGGACTGGAGAGCTAATAGAGCCGAAATTGCATCTTCAGGTTCTTCATTATGTATTTCCATGAAAATTTAAAAACATTTTTTTACGCACATGAGTTCCACTACGAATAATGTATGAAGTTCTATTACATGCATCATCCCGTTATGGCATGACTTTATTTTTTACAAGCTGCTGTGGTATGAGGGGATGCGGATGCATACTTAAGAGATTGTAAAAATACGCTTACTATTATAATAGAGGACGAGGCATTGAGATGCATGGAAGATGTGGATTTATGATGAATAATAAGCAAGATGGTCGCATCTATGAGAATTATTAGGCAAACTTTTGTTACCGTTTACACTTTTTGTGTTTTTGAACGTTTGTTTTTCTACGTTCGGGGATTCAGCTGCAAAATTTTCGGCATACTTTCGTGTAAAGTGAACTTTTAAAAAATAAAATGTGCATTTAAATGTACAAGCGTTAGAAAATGTAGTGAAAGTTACTTTTAAAAATACGCTAATAGTTTTTTAAAGTTTTTTTTAAAGGACGATAAAAAAGTTTGTCAATGTATTTGGAATGGAGAAAAAAAATGTTTTTTTGAAGAACATGTTGTTGAAAAGATTTTAGTCCCCTTTTTACTTGCATATTTTAAGGTTTTAAGTCATTTCTGATGTTCTCATTCTATCATTTTTAAGTGCATTTTCCCTAGCCGGAGAAAAAGGACTTGCCACATTTTGACTCTTCCCTGAGGGTGTTGTTCTCAGAAATTCGTAGATGATCAAGAAGTAAACTTTTGGGAAAGTCACTAGCGAGCAACTATATATGTACATTCATATGTCTGTACACTCCCTAAATAATATGCAACAAGAGAGATAAACGGTAACTTTTTATACAATTCTATCCAAGCCATTTTTCACACTTTACGGACTCTCGAGTTGGTTTGAATGTGACAAAAAATGTTGCTCCTGGGTGACCTCAAGGAGCCAACTTCACTCACCACTAACGAAAGGTAAGTACTCTACACTTACAACACAGCCACCCGAAATGTGCGTGTATATAGCCACGGGTTTTTTACAAAGTAAAGAAGTGCAAAAGAGAAAGAAACTTTACTTGTAAGGTTTAAGAAGTCTCTTCCTATTTTTTTTAGACAGGAATCTCTTTGAGTAAAAGTGGTGGTGGATTTTGATAAATCTTTTCTCTATATACTGAGGCAGAGAGGAAAAGTTTTTGACTCTTGAATCTTGGGCAACTATGTACATGTAGTGCCTACCTACTTAAATATAGTACTCGTCCCTTTGTATAATAGTTTCCTCGTTTTGATACCCCTGCAGTCGAAGTACTCGTACCAACTACTCCCACAACATAACAGGAAGCCAGTAGTGCCTGCAATGAGCAGTATATATAAGGACCATGAACCCTGAGACCTGGGAGCAAGGCTACCATACACCCATCCCCATACACACAGATAATTTGAAAGTATATGTATCTGCTCTCCCTGACAGAATGAAACTATCTATTATTCCCCGGACCTAGGAAACGTATTTGAGGTTTCTACATCTGCCTTTCACATAAATCTGTCCATATTCTTCCCCTCTGGCTCTTTCAAACTTTCTTTACCACCAACCCTCTCATCCTACTCTTCGGCCTAGGGAAAGTAGAGAGAGAGAGAGAAGTCTCGAGCATCTTCAAAGATATCAATATCAAACAAACAGGGAAAGTAGGCCGGGGAGCTCAAATAGGGCAGGGCAGTTGTTGCTTTGACTCTTGAAGAATGAAATATATATTTCTCATCTTGAAGGAAGCATTCATCATGACTCATCTATCAATAATCACTTCTAACTCTATCCATCCATCCTTCACAACTGGTTCTAGATCCAACTTCCTTTCTCCTCTACTCTCTTCCCTCTCTCTTTCCAAAGAATTGCCATCCAGTTTGGAAGACTTTAGGAGAAACCAGAGGAGGAAATAAAAAAAACAACTGCAACTCAGACGGAAAATATATACAAGATGTTACAGTACAGATAATAGACCGGAAGAAAAGAATCAGACCAGGGTTGATGGAGAATACCTTACCAAAACATATAAGATTTTGGACCCTGAAAATCCAAGATTTCAAATTGATTAGTATGGAAGCATACTTTAATAGTATATGAAACATGGGCGGCTATTCGGCAGCCTCAACGAATTGGAAAAGAATATCTCAGCTTTCGATAAAAGCAATACAAAATTCCAAGTCTATAGACACAAGGGAAGAATTGCTATTATAAACTCCCTTGAAATTTGGAGATTTGTCCCCACTGACATTTCTGAGGATGGCGTGTGAACACAAGGAAAGAGAATTTGACTTTCATATTAAATCTATAGAATCATGCCTAGTTGACCTTATTTCACGGCCCTTGGTTCCCACCGCTGAGGAAATGTACACACTCCCATCCTCTAAGACTTGCTTGTTCTTCCGATTTTGAATCTACATTATCATCCATTATTCCCCTTCAACCGCCTTTTGAATGAGAATTGAATTGAGCTTGTGAGTGAAGGCGAGGATCGATGGAAGGATTGTACTGAGGGAAATGACTCTCAGATGTGTCAACCGAGTGGAAAGCCGCGAAGGGACTGGAGCCAAATTTATCAACAAACTCTTTCACTTCATTCTGACGAGTACATGAAAACCCTTCAAGATGAATACAAGGGATTTCTAAAAGGTAACACTTATAATCCATACAACCCTTTCTTCCTCCGTCTTTGAAGGCCTTTCAAGAGTTGGGAGGGACAGAAGGGAGTGGGATTTCAAATATTTCCCTACCTTCACTCAAATAGAATAACTAGTCACGTTTTGAGGTAAGTGGAGAATAAAAACAGTGATTAGCATATCATACCTTATAGATGGTTACTATATCTTAAAATGTAGTTTGTAGGAAGAGAAGAGTTATACATACCTTTCCAAATTCTGTAAGGCCACCACGTTCGGGTAAGTAGTTTTCGGAAGAAGCCGAGTCCGCCCTGTAGGATTAAATCAAAGGAAAATTCTCATTGTTTTTATTACGCTCTTTTATCGGTGTGAGGATAGGATTGTACGTGTGCGTGTCACACAGTATTAGGTTGTGTTAGATATATCCATCGATAGTTCTCAATAGGTGGTTGTTCCATCAGTGAGTTAACACCTACTCTTTAGAAGATGGTAAGTGGGGGAAAGTTGGCAGCCATGTGCCTTCATGTATGTGCATGAGTGTGTGGCACATTTAGGGGGTTGATCGAAGCATTTAAGGGTGTTAAGTGTTTGGATTTTGTGATATTATTATGACACTTCAATTTAGATAGGACACACATTTTGATAGTATTACTGCCCTAGTCTGTTCCCCATCATGGGGTAAGAGCATGTTTGAGCATTTATACTTAAACTGTGCATTGATTAGCCTCTTGGGGGTAAAAGTTCATTGGCTTTTCTTCCTAGTGGTAAACAGAGAAGCGGAAGGGCTGAGTTGTTGGTTGTTTTTGGTTAGTGCTGATGATGATGTGTTCTGGTAGCTGGGTAAAATGTAACACATGGACAAGCGTAACCTTGTTAGGAGATGTGAAAAGGGGATATGAAGCACTTGGGCCTTTTATCCATCTCAAACATCCGCACCAGCCCAAAGACCACCGAAACAGCCTTCCATTTACAATTATCATCATTCAACCCGAACACAAAAGTCAAAGTCAACTGCGTTCCGGGGTCTGAGCACTTCATAAAATATATTTTATCTGCATCTCAAGAGGGAACCTTGATTTGGCTCATTCGGGACGAGAGGCTCCTTCAGTCAGCCTTCAATACACAGACAATATGGCTGATTCTGGAGATAGGACATTGTAGAGCATTATATATCCTGGCTATATCAACAGATTAGAGATTACATTGTATTTCCCCATTAACATTTACCATCTCTCTCCCTCTCTCTCTCACTTTCTCTTCCTTTCTATAAAGTCGAATCGAATCCCAAGAGGGAAGATGCTCAGGCTGATGCTCAACCCGTTACAGAATTACATACAGACTTTCTAACGAAATTAGAGGAGTAAGAGAAAGAAAGTAACATGGACTTGTACTTGTCCTCTCCGGAGTACTCCGGACTTGTCCAGCTTGATCAGTAACATGATTAACGGATTACAGATGGAGATATTATGAATCTCTAAAAGTCATAACCAAAGGTGGGAGAGGTTCGGTAATAATAGTAGGAAATTAGGATATATTTGAGAATGCATACATAAATTTTGCTCCCACTCATATTGTATTTGTAAATGGATCCATCATCATTATTACTAATGACTCCCACATGGAGAAGTACTTGAGCTGGGGCAGTCTGGTTATTCTTGGAAATATTATTATTAAAGGTATATAATCATAACTATTCCTCTCCGGTTTGGCTTAAGCGCTGAAAAGAGATCTATGCACAGAGACTCAGAGTCATCGCTTGTATTTATATCTCTGTGTAAGGAACAATTACTTATTAGAGAGTTGGGAACCTGTAAATGAGCAGCATGTAGATGTTTATCTATTGTGTATTTCCTCGTATGAGCATTAGACACTGTGTGTGTACTTTGGTTGATAAGTTTTAATGAGTTTACGGAGCTAGTTAATCTGTAGAGTACTCGAGGGAGAAATAGTAATTGAACTGTCTATGGAACTAAATTAATAGAGTCAGGTCCTTGTGTTCCTCAACTTCAAATTTTGAACGGTATTCATTAACTAAGGATCTATTTCTGTAATTACAGCAGGCATTCATCTGGATTAGTATGGTTACTAACCGGGTACACACAGTAGATTCAATTCAAATTTTGATACAAAATTAGGTAAACAAAGAGTTGTGATTGTTGTGATCTTCCTAATCGCTGATTCCGCTCTAAATTTCTAAGGATTGAGAAGGTTCAAACCTCTCTAGTACCTACGACGGCGACATTTTGGTTCCAAGTGGGATCAACCTATTTTGGTCCAATCTGCAGATTTCCACACGATTCCAGATTTTGGCCTTGTAATGCAGGAATTAAAATCAAGTTAGTTCCGCTTAAGGAGCCTGCTTATTAAGTCTGGAGAACTAATAGAGCTAGTATATCATGGATATAATGTCATAATAAAAACTATAAAGTAGAATTGTGGGGATAAAGTTCTTTGGGTTGTGTGCATAAATATATGCATATCCGTGTGAAATGGAAATGGGTTACAAGGAAAGTTTGATCCGAGCCAGGATTACATTATAGAACTGGATATATATTAAATACATCTTACTACAAGTAGACTACGAGATAAAGTAACAGTAGACCCATTGCAGTTATTAATATTAAGAACTCAATATAGGGTTGAGCCTGTTGTAAGGGAGCAACTGAAAATGTTAAAATGTCTCTAGGTGGAGATGAAGGAAGTAGAATGTGAAATTTGATTAATTAATATTTGAGGTGGGATGAATAAAGCTTCCCAAACTGTACGAAGAATAGCTCGTCTCCC
Source organism: Agrenia bidenticulata (assembly GCA_034694785.1). Classification (NCBI taxonomy): domain Eukaryota; kingdom Metazoa; phylum Arthropoda; class Collembola; order Entomobryomorpha; family Isotomidae; genus Agrenia; species Agrenia bidenticulata. The sequence continues at coordinate 37,770 of JAQFYM010000974.1, forward strand.
TCATCCGCGTGTCTTGAATACCTAAAAGTGCACTAAAAACTATTCTCCATTCTTCCTCCACTTTATTCTTCCATTGGGAAACAAGAGGCTCGGAGCCGTTGGAGCGCTTGCAGAACAATCCAAATTTCAAAACCCTAAGTCCACTTCCAGCTTTGAATCTTTTCATCACTTAGAACTCGTCTCTCATGTGATGAGGAATTGAGGAGTGCTAAAGGCTACCTTACAACTGAAACATACAACCCTCTCCTTTTCTCTCCGTTCCACTTGACAAAGCAAAATATTATGATGTAGAATGACTATACCAGCTTTCTCAATCTACGGCCAAAGACTCAAGGAAAGCTGGTTGGTGTCTTTGAACCAAAAAAAATATCCATGTTCGGGATAGTCATCTCATCCCTTTGCAAGTGTTCTAAAGAATTTTACAAGCGAGAGAGAGAAGTGAAAAGTATGAAAACCATCCCACCACCATCAGCAACAATCCAACCAGGAGAGGTTTTAATGACTTGTGGAGAATAATGATAGTCACGGCTTTTAAGTCTCTCGAGTTCTTGACAGACAATAGCCGATGAAGAAAGGAAGGAGAGGACAAAGTACACGCTGGAGAGGGGACGGGGCAGATACTCTTTTCTCTTTCTTGTACACTTCATTATAAATATTAGGTAACAATGGGTTGAGATACGATATCCTCGAGACTGTTGATGTCAATCCTTCCTCCTTGATTATGAGGCTAAGGACACAGAGAGAGAGAGAGATGGGATAACATACGGCTGATTCTTCCCCTTCATGAATATGAATTGAAAGGAGGAAAAAATGGAGCTCAAATGGAGGATAAAAAAGTTGAAGAAAGGATACAAGCTATTGTTCCATCCCGATTCCCGATGGTTGATGGGTTGACGAGGCAGACAAAAGCCGGATAGATGAGATGGCCAAAGGAAGGCAAACCCGAGCCTTTCTCTCACATATATGCCAACTTTAACTTGAATTGGCCTTCTCAGATGGGACAGTTCTTTGAGCTGTCTCTGAAGAATAATAAGAATTATTTCGTCCCCATTCCTTCAGACTCTTTCCTCACCCACTTTCACTCAGAAATATGTACGGAGAGCAATACGAATCAACTCAGTAATATGAACATGAGTGACAAATCTTTCTTATTCTTAAGGCTTATCTGTAGTATGTGACTTTTACTACGTAGATGCATATCTGCACCAACATCACCTAATAGTGGAAAAATACTTAGAAATAGAAACAGAGGCTACGGCAATGTGAAGAGGATAAAAGAAATCAGCCCGGGTAGCCTGACAATAAGGAAAAGAAAAGACCGGGTTGGCGAAGGGACTCGGGGCATTTCACCATATATTCATTCATTCAAACCTACTCCATTTTCGACCCGTCTGATTTCCCAAGAGTCTTGCATCCCTCCACATACATATTACCCAGGAAAGATCCCTCCGTATACAAACGTATAGGCATGATCCCTTCGAAGACCCCCTCCAGAATAGCTTATCCAGTTATATGTACAAGTTGGGATTTAGAAGCGTGGAGTACGAAAGGCACTCTCCAAAGTCCAACATCCATTCCATATGTTTGTTTAGGTATGTATAATGTGCGTATCTGTGTGTATATCTTCTAGGACAACAAGCCTCACCGAAAGGGTTACTTTCCCCAGCTTGCTCATGTCTACGGGTTAAACCAGAATCTAAACCTTTAAAACATACAAGTGTATGGATTTGCTTATGCTTGTGCTGCTAATTAGGACGATTTGAGCATCTACTAGAGAGTCAGACTGTCAATGGGTTTGTACATATCTTTTGAAATGTGTGGTCACAGAAGAGCCAACTCGGATTTTCCAGACTTTCTCTCAAACTCAACGTCCCAACTTCCAGCCTATTGTTGATCTTATACTTGTCTGCATTATTCTCTCATTCCATTCTGTTACATATTGGAAAGAAAGAATAGCACATTCACTACCGAATGTACGAGAGGACAGTCAAGAGTGAAATATACTTTCTGGACGGAAAGCACAAACTTGTTTGTTTTCCTCGCTCCCTGCCCAAAAGTTACTTTCTCCGCTCTCTTCCTATCAACATCACTTAAAAGCCTGTAACGCTGGAGGTATTATAGAAAGGCATGGACTTGGTTGGTTATCATCGTGTATGGAGCGTTTTATTATGGTCGGGTATAGCTCCAGCGTAATTCTACTATCTCTTCTATCTCCATGTTTTTTGGATCCAGGCCGGGGCTGAAAAGATTCATGTAGGCTTTTGTAAGTCTAATTAGCTAGGAGATGGAAAGACTAACCAGGGAGTGTTGCAGTTGTGCGTCAGGGTGAGATATCGAGCACCCAAGGCGTAGAGCATTCGAAGTACGGCTAAACTGTTTCCTATAGCGTGCCCGCCTTCGACTCCAATCAGGCTTGCGATCCTTCTCTCCCGATGGGCTTTCTCCACCTCTGCACAAAGTACACAAATATAATACACCATTAAGTACAAACTCCTTGAATTTTGTGGGTGTAGATCTGGATAGGAAGATAGGGAGGATTATTCTGCATACAAATGGTGGAAGGGGTGGGTTGAACAAGTCTCCATTCATTAGCATTCTAAAAAGATGCAACACTTTCTTCTGAGAAGTACAAAGTTTCTCAACATTTATTTTTATGCCTAGAGATCTACGTCTTTCATAGGTCATTCTGTCCTCAGGGAAAATCCTTGGTTTGTATTTCCCTACCAGCTCATACACTTGTACCAGTGAGGTCTAGCATGATAGAGAAATGGACCAATTTACAACTCAATTAGAGAGATCAGAGGACTAAGACGTGTTAACTCAATCCACTTTCCTAGTAAGAGCTCATGGGCTTCATTAATGCTTAATGACTACATAGATACTGTGTCTAGCGGTTGTTTCCTTTATGGAATCTTCTCAGAACAACCTCATGTATTCATTTATAGACTGACACGGTAAGAATTTGATGAAAAGTGTTAGAGACTCCTGGCAATGCATAGTTTATAAATAGTTAGCTTATGCTATGTCTACAAAAGATACACATGTGTATATCTATAACATATGATAACGTGGTGCTCCAAAATTTTTCAAAAGGACCGAGTTACCTAGTAGTTAGGTTACCGAATTTCCAGCTCCCACAAGTACTTATATGTATACACACTTCAGTAAATCTACTGGGATTCGATAGGGATGGAAGATGAGAAGAAAGTTTTTTTGTAAGCAAAGAAAAAATATATCAAATGTCCGTTCAATCTGTTAGGATTTCTTGGATTGATTCCCCAAGGAGTGCAGACTGAAGAAAGAGGAGCCTTCCCCCCGAGACTGGATAGACCGAGTGATTGAGTCACTAACCTTTTGACCTATGGATCAATTTCTGAAAGTAACGATAAGATGGGAGAGAAGTGTCTACATAAATACTTTAAGGTAGTCTTTTGTGTCTACAACTGGAGGAAATGAGGGAATACACGCACACGAAGACCAAGCTGGTATTAAGGTGGTAGTGGCGGTACTCATCCAACTAATCTATCAGTGTGGTTTACTATTCCTACGAGAGGTACTGAACTAGACTTATATTTACTATCATTGTGTATCAATATAATATCCCATCTGTGTACTTGGTTGAGATTCAAGATTGGACAAATGAAAAAATATTTGCTCAAGTGCATCAATTTCTAACGGGAGGATTTGGTCAGACGGAAGATTACTGCCGGTAGACGTTGGAGATCCCGATTCTTTTTAAAAAGGAAGATTGGGACTTGAGAACTCAAGATCACAGTTGATTCCATGTGGGTCTTCTTCTACAGGATTGAACCCCAAAGGGCCCCATGGGCCGTGAGACGTGGGAAAGAAGGTATGATTTGGTTTAATGGAAGAAGCTGGGAGACTATTTGCAGGGTGGCCGAAAGATTTCGGACTTTTTTTTCTTAACCTCAAAAATAGGGATAGGAATAAATATTTTGTATGGAAATATCCATAACTTCGCTGCTGCATATTTTCTTGAACATAACACATACGAAACTAAAAATCGTAGAAGCAGTTGGGTTTATGTAAAAAAAAAAGGGGTGCAACCTGATTCTCTTTGAAATATTATGACATGAAACCTTCAGCTTTCAATTTCTACATTAAAAGTTCAAAGAACAAATAAAATTCTTCTGCTGAGTAGGATCTTCCTGAATTGTAACGGATAAATGAAAAACTTCAAAAGTAGCCCGTTGACGTCTTAACTAAAAGGCGGACCTTTAAAAATGAATACATTGAAAAAAAAATCTGTTGAACACGTTTGAAATGTATGCAATCATAGGTTTAGCGTTATTTGCTGGACACCCAGTGAATATGAATGCATTCGTACCCTGAAATGAAGCTCATGAATGTATGTATCGAAGTATTCACCAAGGATGAACCGAAGCTCCCAAGGGGATTCCATCCTTATTCTTCCTATTACTGAAAGTAAATACACATACGATTCGGCATTCAATGCTAAAGTCCACCAGAGATAGATCCTTTGAGCCTAGGATTTCAAAGTTTGATCCCAAGTTATATTTTATTTGTTGACTATATAAGAGTTGCCAAAATTCTTCAGGGTGGAAAAACTCGACTCTTCTCATTTTCTTTTTGTCAATCCGAGAAAATTGATAGTTTCTCCTGTGTCTCTTAATACGTCGAGATTATAGGAGATACGACAAAATTAAATATAAGGGAAGTATGCACTGTGTTAAAAAATAAAAGTTGAAACTTGTTAAAATCTTGTAAAGCGACAAGAGGAAACTTTGTAGTTTTTTTAAGCTTACGTGTCATTTAACAAGGTTTTCTGAGCATGCAAAATTCGATTTAAAAAATAAATGAATTTTCTTTATTTTCCCTCATCTGCTCATGAAGAAGCTGTATGTATGTGCCTGCCTACACACAGCATATTCTAGAATCAAGACTGGTTGTGAATTTAAAACGCTGTCAGTCTGGGAGAAAATACTTTCTTCTTCAGTAACTTCAGCAAATTAGCTCATTTCCCCAAATAAGATTTACCTTTTGAGAACATGTGTTGCAGCTGAGGGAATCAAACTCGTCGAGACAATTTTTAGATTACAAATTCTGATTAAGATTCTTGAACTGTTGATAAAAGTTTTGGAGACAAATATTTCAAGCAAAGGATGAAGTTGTATTCCATCCACACGGGGAAATTTACTGGCTTGTTTTGAGACAGAAAATTTTAACAAGGACTACTAGCCCAGCCAACCCTGTAGCACGAGCGTATGCAAATCCTTGAAAAAAAAGCGAGAAGGCCAATAAAGGTGCTTCCTTGTCTGTAAATCTTCCACTTGAAGATGACATCTTTTCAACAGGGATGAGGAGATCAAATCCGTTTCCAAAGGGGGAAGACTCGTCAAAGTCAAAACTTTTGTCCTCAGTCAGTGAGGCAGGAGTGTCTGGAATGATGACAATAATACGTATGGGAAGTGCCCAAGTGCCTACAGGACTGTGGAATGAGATCAACGACCAACTTGTGTGCCATGCTTAGGTGTAGGCGCTGGTTCATCTCCATGTATCTCAACAAAATCTTGAGCTTTTTCTTGTCAACTTGTCACAATCTACATGACTTAACTAACTTATTCCAGCTAACTTTCCTTCCTTGACTCAAACCATTCTTCCGTCGACCTCATCCCGTCCACCAACTTACAACTTTCAGCCAAAACTGAGTCAGCTTGCAGTCAAAAAGTGGTCTTGAATCGGAAAAGGATTATGTAAATCACCTATAGCTGGCAGAGA